>JBBPBX010001100.1:45364-60327 GCA_038048925.1 Garcialebias charrua | reverse complement strand
TGAAGGTTCATCAGAACTGTGCCGGCTAACCATCATCTTATCAGGACAATGGATTTTCTGTTAGTGCTTCATGGACTGCCTTGTCTCAAATACATATGTAACGTGTTCATAAATGTGCTGCTGGCAGTTTTTTGATGTCTTAAATCGTGTGACCAGGTGTGAAGAGATCTTTTTTGTAGTGTCACTATCCTGTCCTCATAGCTTTGTCCCATTTTCTATCTAAAAAATGTATTCTGAAAATATAAAAAGGCTGCGCTTTATAGCAGCAGCTTTGTGCACTCCGCCCATCTTTCAGCTGGCTGTACGTACATGTTCTCATTGTATCTCGGTGCAATGATAATAATATTCTGATTCTGGTTCTGGTTCATGCTTTGATACCTTTAAAATCAGAAAACTCTCCGGGTATTTTCTAAGCTGAGAACAATCGAGGTAGGATCTGCCTGCATCAGCTGTCTTTTCAGGAGGCCTTCAAATCCAATAGTAATGCTTTTACTTGATTGTATGTGGAGTGTGGCCAGAACCCAAAGGGCCGGACCTGAATGTGTAGGAGGTGAAGTGAGGGAGGGAAAAGCTTCTTTTATTGTGGCTCTTCAGAACAAATGTGTTCCAGATTATCTGAGTGGAAAAGAGAAAGTAAGTGTGTGTGTGTGTGTGTGTGTGTGTGTGCACGCTTTGTATAAAATATAAAATGCATGAGTGACTACAAGTTCATTTCTCCCGACTGAGAAACGTCAAACTGTTGACCCTGAACGAACGCCTGGCTGATTCCATGCTGAGACTCACAGATGGAGACGGAAAAAATGAGATGGATCGACCAAGGAGACTCATAACCTCATAACTTCAGCAGAGTTTAATAAGAGAACTCCACAAAACCAGAATAATTCACCTGCTCCTCTGCTGTGTTTCATTAACAGTATCTGTTTGAACTATAGAATGTCTTGTCTCTGACGTGCGCGTCCTCAGGCCTCCTCAAGATGTGGCACATGTACAGAAGTGTTCCTCTGTCACGTGAACCCACGGTAGGTTTTCCAAGGAAGCATTGATGCACGGGACCAAGCAGCTCGCAGGGCCCGACAGTCACGTCAGATATTTGTAAAAGAAAACCGTTTTGATTCAAGCTCTGATTTTTTGTTGGTCATTTTTGAAGATGTTGAATTAAAACACAGTAAATGAAAGCCCTGAGAAAAACCATTTGAAGTTCATTTCCTCTGCAGATTTTATGTTTTGGCCTACAGATCCTAGATATTTCTAGTAGTGAATTGATTTTAATGTGTTGTTAGAATTGGTCAGAAAAGTCTGGTGGTAAGATTTATTACCAAATAAATAAAATGTTGCAATCACAGAATAAACTTAGACTTTTTTTTCAAAGACAACATGTTTTAACACTTGTAGGTCCGTAGGTATTTCAATGTGAAAGAAGGAGCTAAAAAATGGAGTCAACATATTTTGTTGACTTCCAACTTGTAACTCAACTGTGATTGGTCGAAACAACACTTGTTCATTTTTGTCCAAGTAGCTTAAAGTTCATTAATTTTGCCAGTTGGCCGTGGTGAGTGAGGCCTGAGCTCCTGTGATTACAGATGGAGAAGAAAATGGAGATTTATGTACCAAAGTGGAAAACTAAACCTCTATTGGCTTACAAGAACACACACTCATGTACAACACCTGAACACACATCCAGCAGAAACACACATGCACACACACACTGCAGCCTGTGAGGAATTTAGTTGAATACAAGGAGCAACAGAATTCCATCCCGCATGCTGGGGTTTCATGCCAAATTACCTTTAATGAGATATTAAATGGCAGGAATCTGGCTGAATGCTTTTTCTTCTTGCTCAGTACCAGCTTTGGACCCATCTGATATCAAATACTGTATGTCATACCCCACAGGACTCTCAACAGTTCTACAGATAGATACTGAACAATATCAGTCAGACATTTTTATGTGACTGACAATAGTTTTTCTCAGGATCTTCAAGGCTCAGGTTACAGCAGCATCCAGTAGCCTAATGCTGACTGAGAACTCACCAGTAGATCCACTGGTATGAAAAATACCAGCTGGAGTTCAAGATTCTTTATTATCCCTAAGGGGCGATTTGTTTCGCAGTCAGTAGGCACATAAAACACCCATACTAGACATTGAGACATTAAAGTAACAGGACAGAAGTTATCATTGTTCGTTGAGAAGCCTGGTCACTACAGGGATGGATGTGTTTTTCAGTCTGTTCACCCTATGTCTGGGCAGCAGATACCTGCGTCCAGATGGAAGCAACCTGAACTCACCATGGAGTGGGTGATCAGGATCTGCCAGAATCAGCCTGGCCTTGTTCACTGACCTCGCCTTGTGTAGGTCAGTGAGATTCTGTAGGACAATGCCAGCAGTTTTGCTGCACATCCTGACAATCCCGAGAATTTTTTCCTGTTTCTGCACATCAAAAGTAGAAACCAACAGTCGAAGGGAAACGTTTAAAGAGACTCTGAAGCTGAAATGAATGAAATTAAATAAATGAGCTGACAGTTCATCAGTGGAAAACAGCAAGTTTTTAATAGATTTTTATATTCTGTTTAAATGTGCACACTTGTTGAACTAAAATAACTATAGAAGACAAACTACATTTAGTTACTATATCTACATACATACCGTACATACATAAAGCTATTCATTTAATCTTTATTTAGACAGGTTAATCCCATTGAGCCTTGGGAACTAATTTACAAGAGACCTGATTTTAACAAAAATTGATGACAACAGTGGACAACAAAGACAATAATACCGTATTTTCCAGTCTATAAATCGAACCTTTTTGCCTAATTTGCATGCCCTGCGACTTATAGAGAGGTGAGACTTGTTTATGGATTTTTCCCCATATTTTTAGACCAATTTTTGGCTCAGATATGACCGTTTTTCATTTTGGCAAAAAATGGTGCAGTACCACTTTCGGCCGCTAGGGGTGCAGTACCACTTTTGTCCGCTAGGGTACACCGACCGTTCCCACCTCATGTGTCCGACGGCAGCCTCCTCTGGTCGGACACACTCTGTCGCTGCCCGGCCTCCTGCTCTGGAGGTATGAACTACTGTTAGCTCAGTGTTTGTTAGCAAAATAGCTCATAAACCACACGGCAGATTTTCTTTAAACTTACAGAAAGTAATTACTTGGTGGTCATTTACAAACTATTAGCTGTTGGAATTGTTTGAGATAAAATTCAATGTTTTATGAGCGTAAATGTGCAGCTTAAAGCTCCGTTGTTTTTCCGGCTACTATTTATCTAAATAACTCATGAACTACAGGATAGATTTTCTTTAAAGAGGCCCTCAACACACTGTGAAACGGTAACTCCGCCCCCAGAGCAGATTCAAAATCCCTCATGAAAATGGGAGTGTCGAGAGACATGGAGGGGAGGAGGTGGGTGAGCTGCGTTCACACCCCCTCTATCCACAAACTAAACAAACTAAAACTCCAGCAAACAACTTACAGCAAGCAAAAACAAAGAATAAATATGTAGATGTATTTATCTATTCCCACCCGATCAATCCAAAGCAAAAGGCCTAAAAATAATAATAATACCACAAGATATTCCGTAACCGGGATTCGAACCTGGGTCTGTCGCATGCCAGACCGGGAGCTACACCATTGCTCTATCGTGACATATATGCATCACTCGTCCATCGCAATATAAGAAAACAAATACAACCAAATAGTTCCGATGTAGTGAAAAGTATTCCTAACATAAATAAGTTAAAATATAAAAATAACTATTGCCGTTCCGGAAACTATAATATGCGTCTTTGCAGTACTTTTCCAGAGTGCAATGTGCCACTTCCATACTGTATAAGGTATGAACTGCAGTGCGGACCTTCTCATCTCTGCAGGGGATTGGCTCTGCTTGAACCACCTGTGTGACATCACACATGAGCAGACACTTCACACATGAGCGTTTGGACAAATAAGAAAATTAAGGTGTAATTCACCAGTTCAACCCATAGGACTACCGTAAACATGTTGTTAGACCAAATATTGCAGATTTGAACAAATACGCACAAATACATGAAAATTAACACAGTCATAGTGCTGTCATTTTAAACACATTCTAGTGAGTTTATCAGCTAAAAAAAGTTATTTTTGAGTTTAGTTCCTCTTTAAACTTACAGAAAGTAATTACTTGGTGGTCATTTACAAACTATTAGCTGTTGGAATTGTTTGAGATAAAATTCGATGTTTTAGGAGCGTAAATGTGCAGCTTAAAGCTCCGTTGTTTTTCCGGCTACTATTTATGTAAATAACTCATGAACTACAGGACAGATTTTCTTTAAACTTACAGAAAGTATTAGCCTGGCCCTCGCCTTCCTACGCAGCTCCGCTCAATTCTCATTTCCCTTCACTGCTCAGTCTGGGACTTCTCCCATAGACAACGATTTCTCCGGCTGATTTTTGACCGGACCAATCAGAGAACAGAAGGGGCGGAGTTTTGGCCCCTAACCCACGCCCCCACCTGTCCCAGCGCGCAGCCAGCGAGCAGCTGCATGTTCTCATTCAAAGCGATGAAGGACTGTTTTATATGTGACACAAATGTATTAAATTCCCCTTCTTAATCCCTTATCTGGAGTTTACTTTTGTTTTTTTGGCCAAAAGTCAAGTGATCGCTCCCTCCTCCCTCCTCCCTCCTCCCTCCTCCTCTCTAGAGCCATATAAAGTGAGAGTTGCGACACTTCCATAGAGTTCCGTTTTAAGAATGGAATGCGGAAGTCACGTGGGTCATGGAGGGGGCGATTTGTTCCATGGCTCTGTTTAACAGTCTGACTCTGCCTGCAGTAGCGCTCCGTCGCCGCCAGAGGGCGCAGCTCCACAAGGTTTCCATAGCCGTTGTTTGGAACGATTGACCGCCTCTCGGCGACATCAAAGAGTGTCAGAACTCTCTATATATATGGCTCTGCTCCTCTCCCTCCGCTATGAGGAAATGCCTCAGGTTGTCACGAGAGAATTAAACTCGGGTTTTACGTTGCTGCCCGAGTCCCTGCAGATTTTCTGGTCTTCTGGTGTGCTGGACCAGCGCTCCATGGTTTTATTTTATTTTTTTAGAACGTTTTATTAACATATAAACACAGAATATGCAGCGGCAGCGAAAGAAAATGCAGCAGGAGGCGGAGCACATGTCAAGTTCACCAGAGCAGGAAACAGACCATATATGGCTCTGAGAGGCAGGGAGCAGAATGCTTTTCCCTGTTCAAAATTTTTCTAAGATCCAATGGTTTTGTTCCTCAGCAGAGGCCACGCCTCCAGCAAGAATCAGTTCTCTATGGAGAAAGTCCAGACCCTAGTACGAAGCGAAGTGAAGGACAAGGGTCTGGTATTAACCAGGCTAAGAAAGTAATTACTTGGTGGTCATTTACAAACTGTTAGCTGTTGGAGTTGTTTTTTTTTTTTGTTGTTTTTTTTTCAAAAATATTTTTATTGAACTTTTCCAATTATATAAACAATCAACAAAGACACACACACATACATACAAAAAGAAAAAGAAACAAAACGAAAAAGTTTTTTTTTTAAATGAACAGAGAACATAAACATCTTATAACCCTTCCCCCACCCTGAACACCTAGAGCTCACTCTGTCACATCAAACAAATAAAGAAAAGAAATTTAAGTTTACGTGTTATTTTTGACAAAATAGAGGAAGGGTGACCACATATCGGGGCGGCCGTGGCACAGTGGTAATGGCAGTCGACCCCCGATCGGAAGGTTGGAGGTTCGAATCCCGCGTCCGCTCACCATGTGTCGTTATGTCCCTGGGCAAGACACTTAACCCCGAGTTGCTCCCGGTAGGTCTGGATGGCGCCTTGCAAGGCAGGCTACCACTACCAGTGTATGAATGTCTGAATGAATGGGTGGATGGCTGGTATTGTAAAGCGCTTTGGGGCTCCTCACAGGGGGCTGGAAAGCGCTATATAAATAAGCTCCATTTACCATATCTTTAAAGTCTTCAAGCTTCCCTTTCACTATATACGTCAGTTTTTCCATTGCCAGGTTGTTGCTCAATGCTTTAATCCACTCATTTATCTTTGGTCTTTCTATGTTCTTCCACTTCAGTGCAATCAGATGTTTAGCTTGTAAAAGGCAAAAAGTCACTAGTTTCCTCTTTGAGGAACCCTTAAAGTCATCTGGAAAAATGTGCAGCAAGCAGAGTCTACTGTCCATTGGTACATCTTGTTCAATCAAGCGAGAAATGAGCCCAGTGACCTCTTTCCAAAAAATTTGAAGTTCTGTACATTGCCACATACAATGGAAAAGAGTGCCTCTATCTGTATTGCATTTAACACAAGTATCAGGGGTATTCGGATTGAAATGGTTCAGTTTCACAGGAGTGATATATGTTCTAAATAACCATTTATATTGTAATAATCTAAACCTTGTATTGATAGTTTGTGTTTGTGCCAATAGGCATGAGTCATTCCATTCATCCTCAGAAATTTCTGCTTGTAGATCAGTTCTCCATGCTTGCAAATAGGAGAGACTACTATCTTTCAAAGATAAGAGTAGAATATTATAGAATTTGGAGAGTAAGCCTCTACTCTGATTGTGGTAGATGGCTATATTCTCTATGGTAGAGAGTGGAGGTTCAGCTGTAGACATCCGCAAGGTATTAACAAAATTTCTAATCAGTAAATACTTAAAAAAGTGTTTTTGTGGCAAACTGTATTTACTTGCCAATTGTTCAAAAGACATTAAAACTCCCTCATGATAAAGGTCTCCTATTGTATGTATGCCTTTATCCATCCATAATTTAAATCCTCTGTCTGCTCTTCCTGGTTTGAATCTATCATTTCTCCAAATCGGTGACAAGCATGAGATCTTGGACACCTCATTTAAAACGTTATGAGAATGATGCCAAACTGATATTGTATTCTTAAGAAAAGTTTTTTTTGTGTTTTTTAATAATTGTTTAGGTTCAGCTGAGTAAAGGTAGGATTTTAGAGGTAATGGTAATGAGTTGTTCTCTATTTGTACCCAAGATGGTGTGTTATTAATAGAAAAGTAACCAGTAGCAGCACAAAGCTGGGCAGCCCAGTAATAGAGTTTAATATTCGGCATTCTAATCCCCCCCCGGTCATAGGGCAGATAAAGAAGAGAGAGGCGTAGTCTGGGGCGCTTATTATTCCATATAAATCTAGTGAAAGTTTTATCCAAAGAGGAGAAAAAGGAAGCTGGCACATACAAAGGAATAGACTGGAAGAGGTATAAAAATTTTGGGAGAATAGACATTTTAATAATATTAATTCGGCCAATCATTGAAATTGGCATCTCTCCCCATTTTTCTAGAGATCCTGATATTTTTTGCACTAAAGGATCATAATTAATAGAAACTATTTTCTCTATATTTGGCACAATCTGAATTCCTAAGTATGTGAATCCTTCATATGTACATGTGAACTGTGTTTGTATTGGAGGGTTATTTCTATTCAGCAATAATAAAGAGCTTTTTTTCAAATTAACTTTATATCCTGAGAACTCCCCGAATTCTCTCAGAATTGTATTCACTTCCTGAGTCGACTTCTCTAGGTTAGTTATAAGCAAAACAATGTCATCTGCAAAAAGGGATATTCAATGCTCTACCTCTCCTATTTGAATCCCAGTGATTTCAGGGGACTCACGTACTGTATTGCCATAGCTAGTGGTTCAATGGCAAACAAGAAAAGAAGGGGGGCAATGGGCATCCCTGTCATGTCGATCTGCAGAGATTTATACTCCTTGATAACTGACTGTTAGTTACCACTTTAGCTATTGGTTCCGTATACAATAATTTAATCCACTTTAAGTACTGTATTTTTCTCCCAGGCCAAATATCTTAAGACTATCAAAGAGGTAATCCCATTCAATCCTATCAAAAGCTTTTTCTGCATCTAATGACAGAAAAGCATAGTCCATAGCAAACTGCTTTTCATATAGTATATTAAGTAATCGACAAGTGTTGTGGAAAGCTTGGCGGCCAATAACGAATCCATTTTGATCATTTGAGATTAGATTAGGGATATGTGTTTCAATCCTTGTTGGAGTTGTTTGAGCTAAAATTAGATTTATTTATAATTTATTTTCGCAGCGCGCGCGATCGTTTGGAAGACGTCAAAGCGAAACAATTTAAATCCAGCAGATTTGACCATTACGTGAATTTATTAAGGAACGGTTAAGCTAAGACACATCTTTGCTATAATTTTCAGCAGACAAATAATTGTTTTTACTGTGTTAATCTTGTTAAAAGTCCTTCCGTGCATGCTTCTGTGGCCACCATTTTCAGCAGGGCAAATGACGCGCTGACGCGTCGCGTAGCGGTGACGCATAATAGATGTGACTTAAATAAAGGTGCGACATGTTTGTGGATTTTTCCAATTTATTGCCAATACAGTAATTGGACTAAGCCACTTATAGAAAGGTGCGAGTTATCAGGCTGAAAATACGGTAGACAATCTTAAAGGATGCATACAAATTGAGAATAACAAGTGAAAATAAAATGGTCTTAAAATGTAACAAAAAAGAGCTAGGTTGTAAGGTGATGTAGAAAACTAAAAACAGGAACATGTCTGCATTGGTTTTTGACAGGAACTTAACAGATGTTTAAAGCCACTTAGAGAGGTCAAGATCGAGAGCTTCAGATCTTTTTGCAAGATATTCCAGGAAACAGGAGCAGAGTAGGTGAAGGCCCCTTGGCCAAGTTCAGTCCACACTGAGGGGACACTGCATGTAAAAATGTCCTGAGAGTGCACGCTGTAGCTGCACTTACGCAGAGACATGTAGGAAGAGTTGTATGAAGGCAGCAGACCAAGAAGTGATTTAAAGACGAAAATGTACCAGTGAGAGAGTCTGCATGAAGTTAATGATGTCCAGTTAACCCGTGAATACAGGGTGCAGTGGTGGGTGCGGTAGTTACAGCAAGTTATGAATCCTAGCACATCTTGATAGGCAGCATCCAACATCTACAGGGTGCTTGCAGGATCATTCATGTTAATAATGTTACCATAGTTCGCAGGGAGGCGGGGGACATTGAGTCTGAATGGACCATGTTCCACGCCTCTATTGTCAAGGCGGCTTATCAGAGCTGTGGCCACAAGGTTGTTGGTACCTGTCGTGGCAGCAACCCTCAAACCCGGTGGTGGACAACGACAGTGAGGGATGCTGTCAGGTTGAAGAAGGAGTCCTATTGGGCCCTTTTGGCCTGTGGGACCCCGGAAGCAGCTGATGGGTACCGACAGTCCAAATGGCATGCAGCTCAGGTGGTTGCTAAGGCAAAAACTCGGGTGTGGGAGGAGTTCGGAGAGGCCATGGAGAATGACTTCCGTACGGCTTCGAGGCGATTCTGGTCCACCATCCGGCGTCTCAGGGGGGGAAGCGGTACGCGACCAACACCATTTATGGTGGGGGTGGCGTGCTGCTGACCTCAACTCGGGATGTTGTGAGTCGGTGGGCAGAATACTTCGAAGACCTCCTCAATCCTACTGGCACGTCTTCCACTGAGGAAGCGGAGCCTGGGGACTTTGGGTCGGGCTCTCCAATCTCTGGTGCTGAGGTCACCGAGGTGGTTAAAAAGCTCCTCAGTGGCGGGGCCCCAGGGATGGATGAGATTCACCTTAAGTTCCTTAGGGCTCTGGATGTTGTGGGGTTGTGTTGGCTTACTCGACTCTCCCATATTGCGTGGACATCAGGGGCAGTTCCCCTGGATTGGCAGACTGGGGTAGTGGTTCCCCTATTCAAAAAGGGGGACCGTAGGGTGTGTTCCAACTATAGTGGGATCACACTCTTAAGCCTTCCTGGTAAGGTCTATTCAGGGGTTCTGGAGAGGAGGGTCCGTCGGATATTCGAACCTCAGATTCAGGAGGAGCAGTGTGGTTTTCGTCCTGATCGTGGAACACTGGACCAGCACTACACCCTTAGCAGGGTCCTAGAGGGTGCGTGGAAGTTTGCCCAACCAGTTTACATATGCTTTGTGGACTTGGAGAAGGCATTTGATCGCGTCCCTCGGGGGGCCCTGTGGGGGGGTACTCCGGGAGTATGGGGTACCAGGCCCTTTGATACGGGCTGTTAGGTCCTTGTATGACTGGTGTCAGAACTTGGCGGCAGTAAGTCGGGCTCGTTTCCAGTGAGAGTTGGACTCCGCCAAGGTTGCCCTTTGTCACCGATTCTGTTCATAACTTTTATGGACAGAATTTCTAGGCGCAGCCAAGGTGTTGAGAGGATCCGTTTTGGTGGCCTTAGAATCACTTCTCTGTTTTTTGCAGATGATGTGGTCCTATTGGCTTCATCAGGTCGTGATCTACTGCTTTCACTGGAGCGGTTTGCAGCCGAGTGTGATACGGTCGGGATGAAGATCAGTTCCTCCAAATCCGAGGCCATGGTCTTGAGCCGGAAAAGGGTAGAGTGCCCTCTCCGGGTTGGGGAGGAGGTCCTGCCTCAAGTGGAGGAGTTTAAGTATCTCGGGGTCTTGTTCACGAATGAGAGGGTTTTGTCTTTTTTTCTCACTGCAGGTCTAGAGGCAAACTTCAATGATGTCGATTTATGTTCTCTTTATACCTCTCTCTCCCTCTCTCTACTCCTATCACCTTCTTTCTCTTTTACCCTTCTCTCACTTTTTTAGCTTTGTTTCCTTTTTTGTTTTGTTTTTATCCCAGTGTCCATTACATCTTAAACAAACCCAAAGCAAATCCTAATAAAGTTTTATTTATACATTGAGGCTAGCCATAATGCTCTGCTTGTGAAATTAAATCTGTTGGGTATCACCTCGACACTCAGACAACAATTCTGAGTGCCATCAATGCCGAACAGGACAAAGGGGAAAAAAAAATAATAATAAAGCAGTGGCTTATTATGTCGCTAAAGACACAGTTCTTAGCAGCTAAAGTGTGCAAAAATCAATTATGAACAAACCTCAAGACTCAAAATACAAAGTAAAAGAATTAGGCTTTGATCCACTTTACATTCGGGAAAAAAAACAATCAACATTTCACCACAAACAGCTCAGACTGTTAGCAAGGTGGTGGAGCTGCTGAAGGTTTGGGCTCCTTAAAGTCACCGAGTTTACCATTAAATTGTATGTACAGTGGTCCCTCGCTACTTCGCGGTTTGACTTTTGTGGACTCGCTCTTTCATGGTTTTTCAAAGTACAATAGGACATGACAAACAATTGGCTGATTGATGGATAAGCTGCTAGGTTGGGATGGATTTTTTTATTTAAAATAAATTATTTAAAATGATTTAGCACCTGCTACACCTGTCTGCAGGTCCCAGTCTCAAACAAGACGGCTAACTTTAGCCGCTAAGAACTGTGTGTTTAGCGCCATAATAAGCCACTGCTTTGAAACATGTTTCTGCATCATCTCTGTGAGGGTGTTTCACTAAACTGGCAACATTTTTATTTTTTTAATTAGTGTTTCGAGTTGCCATGGGAAACTAACATGCAAACAAAGGTGCCATTTTCTCATTGATAACCACTGACAGAACTCTAACTGCCACAGTGAGGTCACATGACCTAGCACCAGCACTACCCAAATGTTAGTCATTTGGCTATTCTACCTATAGTTCCCATGGGAGTTAGTCAAATGACTAATTGAATTAGCATTTTTGCAGCCATTGGTATGTATATGAGGCCATTTACATGACACTACAGAATCAGTTGGTATGGCAGATGTAGGGCCAGTTTACACGGCGCGTATTTTGAGTGTAACCGCTACTTTCTCTTTGCGACTTTGCTTATCGCCTACACGACGCTGCTGGCCCCCCTCTTTGACTCCGATACTTTCCTGATCCTGCTCTCAAGGTGGAAGTTTTTCGCAGACCCCCCGCTGATAATGTAAACATCTCCCGTGGAGCTTTTGTGTCAACCACATGCGCGCAACCCGCATGCGCGGACAGTCTGACATTTCACGTGTCACGCTGCAAAATATAACAGTTTAACAATAATAAACAGTATTTATGTTGGCGTGGGAGATGTTTAAATTTATCTGAACTACAGTATCTATCTGGACTCGTTACATTTTTTAAACAGTGCGTAACGTGCTGTGAAAATGAAGACACCAGGTTTATTTTTTATTTATTTATTTATTCAGCACCACAAAGTTTACAACACAAACACTGAGAATTAAACTGAACACACTATTAAAACACGTGAACCGAACTGTAACTACGTTAATGAACTGGACTCTTGCTGTGTGTTCATCTGGACCCATCAGAACCTCAGAACCATCAGCCTGTTGGAACGACAGCTTCTCCACCTGGCAGAAATAAATAAATAAAAAAAAACTCTGTTGTTGTGTGATCAAAGTAAACACAAGCAAACATTATATTAAGAACGTTGATTTACCTGCTGTAAGTCAGCTGTTTATCACGGAGTAAAGTCCGGTTCTGGTCCACAGTCCACTCAGCGTCTGGTGTGCAGCTTGTTAGATGAAGCGGTCCCACTTGGTGTCAAATCTGTTGACTCTTATCCAAATTCCAGCTTTAACTTGTTGTTAACTTGTTGACAACAACTTGTAGTTAGCTGATTTTAGCCAGAGAGGAAAACAGACGAGGCAGGCTGCCTCTGTTTACCTCAGGCAGCACGCATGCGCAGTAGTGAAGGTTCCAAAAATCACAGCGCCATCTAATGGCCCAGCATGGTAACTACAGTGAAATCATGAGGACGGGGGGTGGAGGGGGAGAGAGTCGTATCCACAGAATTCGACCGTGTCAACGCAAAACTTTTCACCTAATTAACATACCCAAAACATCCGTTTCCCCCACACAGTGTCCGTGTAAACAGGGCCGTAGTTGCTAGGGGAGACTGCAAGTCCTGTCACCTGTCACCTATCCATGGACAAGGTGGGATTGGATTGATCACTTTTATTTGAAGGCGGGATTGTATTGGTCACTTTTATCTGAATGCGGGATTGTACAGGTGATCCCCGACTTACGAACGAGTTCCATTTCTACACCCGTTCGTATAGTCGAAACGCCGTAAGTCGAGGACTAACTGTATTGGCCACTTTTATCTGAAGGTGGGATTGTATTGATCACTTTTATCTGAAGGTGGGATTATATTGGTCACTTTTATCTGAAGGCGGGATTGTATAGGTGATCCCCGACTTACGAACGAGTTCCATTTCTACACCCGTTCGTATAGCCGTAATGCCGTAAGTCGAGGACTACCTGTATTGGCCACTTTTATCTGAAGGTGGGATTATATTGGTCACTTTTATCTGAATGCGGGATTGTATTGATCACTTTTATCTGAAGGTGGGATTATATTGGTCACTTTTATCTGAAGGCGGGATTGTATAGGTGATCCCCGACTTACGAACGAGTTCCATTTCTACACCCGTTCGTATAGCCGAAACGCCGTAAGTCGAGGACTACCTGTATTGGCCACTTTTATCTGAAGGTGGGATTATATTGGTCACTTTTATCTGAAGGCGGGATTGTACAGGTGATCCCCGACTTACGAACGAGTTCCATTTCTACACCCGTTCGTATAGCCGAAACGCCGTAAGTCGAGGACTACCTGTATTGGCCACTTTTATCTGAAGGTGGGATTGTATTGGTCACTTTTATCTGAATGCGGGATTGTGCAGGTGATCCCCGACTTACGAACGAGTTCCATTTCTACACCCGTTCGTATTGCCGAAACGCCGTAAGTCGAGGACTACCTGTATTGGCCACTTTTATCTGAAGGTGGGATTGTATTGGTCACTTTTATCTGAAGGCGGGATTGTACAGGTGATCCCCGACTTACGAACGAGTTCCATTTCTACACCCGTTCGTATAGCCGAAACGCCGTAAGTCGAGGACTACCTGTATTGGCCACTTTTATCTGAAGGTGGGATTATATTGGTCACTTTTATCTGAAGGCGGGATTGTACAGGTGATCCCCGACTTACGAACAAGTTCCGTTTCTACGCCTGTTCATATAGCCGAAACGTCGTAAGTCGAGGCTACCATAACCCCCAATTTACACTACATGCGTTCCGGCTCCGGTCCGCTCCGGTCCGACCTCCGCAGCAAATACGCACCCATTATAATCAATGAGAGCGTTTACACTGGCTCCGCACGGCGGCGGCGAGTGACGGCGAGCGGACGGCAGTCCGTCAAAATAGGATCCCATCCTATTTCTGCCGGACGCCGGAGTCAACTTTCAAAGATTACGTCGCACCAACAGGAAAAGGAACGAGCACAACATCCGTATTTACAAAATGAAATCACCACGGGCAGACTTTTATCATAGCTCTATACGGATTTATTTGTACAAAAATGCTGTCAAACTATCATTTATGACTACGCCTACAAATGCAATACAAGAAATAAATAAATAAAGTATTTTATTCTGAAATGTAATAGATCACATCCTGTCGCTCAAACCATGTCCTGTCGCTCATATCTCAATGCAAAAAACAATCAAACAGCGAGGCAGTCTCTACTGTTGTTCTCCTTCTTCCACCGAATGAATCGTTTTGTTCTGACTTCTTTATTTATCACTTGATTTATCGCGCAATCTCGCAATTCCCGCGCATGCGTCTCGGAGCAGCGCATCCAGGCGGACCTGAGCGGAGGTAGTGTAAACTGGACTTTGAGACGCTCAGCTGCGACCTGCGGAGCGGGGCGGAGCTGGAACGCATGTAGTGTAAATTCCGGGTAAGTCGAGGGCTACAGAGCTAAAATGTGGTATGTTTTTAGCTGAGAATGTTCCCCAGCATCACATACTGAATCCATATAAAAAAATCCAACATGGCTACCTCAAATTAAAATAAAAAATGACTATATCTCCCTGGGCTGCCACCTTGCCGTGGTGGAGGGGTTTGAGTGTCCCAATGATCCTAGGAGCTATGCTGTCGAGGGGCTTCATGCCCCTAGTAGGGTCACCCAAGGCAGACAGGTCCTAGGTGAGGGACAAGACAAAGTGTAGCCCAAAGACCCCTTATGATGAGTAAAACAAATGGATTAAATGTTTCCT
>JBBPBX010001100.1:12055-30669 GCA_038048925.1 Garcialebias charrua | reverse complement strand
GCGTAAAAATAATTTCCTGCCAACCTCGTGACTTGTTGACGGGGTAGAGGTTCGGGCTAAGGGATCTGCAGCGCGTCCGCCCCTCTGCGGCACAAGTCGAACAGAGCGGGGATCGAAGTGTCTGTCTCCGGGAGCACAGGCGCTGGGATGTGAGAGAGGTCCTCCTCCTCTCGGTCGTACTCGTTGTCAGCTTTGTCACCAGAAATTTCACCTGAGGCTGTTAGCGAGATCTCATCCACGTTCATCATGCCTCGAGTGTCAAATTCGGCTGTCGAGTCCCCGATGGGAGCCGCCACATCTGGGTTGTCGCCCCATTCGACTCGAGTACTGTCCTCCAAATCCATGCTCTCGAGCTCCGGCGTGGGAGTGAGAACGTCAGAGGGGTCCGGGTCTGTTGGCGCCGCAGCGCGCTCATGGCTTTGGCCACAAAGTCCACCCAGTGCCTCCTCACCGCCTCCAGCATCTGGCTGCAGTGTGGGCAGTGTGGAATGGCTTCCAGCGCCATTTTCGCATGCAGCATTCCCAGGCAGACAGGACAGGCCTCGTGGGTGTCTGTCGCCGAGAGGGAAAACCTGCAGCCACTGGGGCAGGCGCGCAAGGTTGGGCTCGCCGTCCTGCTAGCCTTTCTCGTAAATCTTGGTTTTCGCTTTCCTTTCTCCGGAGCCATGTCCGAGAAAAAACAAGCACGTTATTTCAAATTCTTTTCCGAAACGTCTCCTCTGTCGCGTCGCTTTCGCTGGCTAACCTGCTACGACTTTAGCAGGGTAGCGATGTGACGCAGTTAGCGCCGTCGAGCGAAGCAGTCTACGGAGAGAAGAGAAGAAAACTTTGGGGTTAAGGTAAAATGTGCCGGACTAGCTTTCGCTAGCCCAGCAGTGCACAGGAAAAATTCTCTGTACGCTCTGTGTAGGGAGCGAGCTCACCTTTGGTCGAGCGATGAACAACAGAGAAGTCCCACGAAGAGAAGAGAAGTTCAGGTTTAAGCGAAGTGAAGGGCAAAAAGAGAAAGTAGGATGGGCGTCCGCATCTTAAGTACCCAGAGGGCGGGGTATCTGGGGTGATGCTGACGCCCCCTGCCGTTAAGGCGTGATTGTATTCCTTCAGGTAATCGCGCGGGGGCGCAATTTCCCATAGCAATAGTGTTGCACCGAGTGACTGACTGATAAGGGAACCAAGTATTTATAAGAATCGACAAACTCAATAGGAGCACCATTTGAGGATAAAATAGAAAGAAAGACTGCTGGGACCAGTGTTGCCAGATTGGGTGGTTTACTGCTAGTTGGGTGGGGGGTTCATTCTGATTTTGCTGGGACCTGGGATTTTTGTTGGATTGTTGCATTTTGCCACATATTGTTAAATTACCTTGGCTTGTACTGATGTGTGTTCATGTTCAAACAGTAAATATACTGCAACAATATATTGATTGGGCAGATTTCTGTCTGATATGGTGGTTTTTAACAGATTTTTGGGCTGGAAAACCTCGACTGTATCTGGCAACACTGGCTGGGACAGACTTCCTGTTTGAAAACAACATCCCTTTGTTTTTGTCAGCATTTAGCACCAGTTTGAGATGGAACAAATCTGACTGGATGTCAAAAGCAGACTGTAAAAGTTGGAAAACCTTAGAAACCGTTCTAGCTCGACAATAAACAACTGTATCGTCAGCAGAGAAATGTAAGGATACACCAGGAATGATCTGACCTACAATACTTTTGTAGATTGTGAAGAGGGTGGGTCCTAAGACTGAACCTTGTGGTACACCATTGTTAACAGTTAGATAACTGGAAGAAGTACCATTATGTTTAACACATTATCTTCACATTCCTCAGATAGCACAATCGTTAGCGTTTCTACCTCCCACCCGAACGACCTGGGTTCGAATCCGACCTGGGCGAACTAATTTGGGCAGCACGGTGGCACAACTGGTAGAGCTGCTGCCTCTCAGCGAGCAGGCCCCCGGTTCAAATCCCGGTCCGGGGGCCTTTTGCTCCCCGGGCGCTTTCTATGGCTGCTCACTGCACCACCTGGTGGTGGTTGGGTTAAATGCAGAGACGAATTTCGTCTTGTATGGGAAACATACACAGATGACAAAAATGTGACATTTTTTATTTCTGGGTGGAGTTTGCATGTTCTCTCCGTGCATGCGTGGGTTTTCTTCGGGTGCTCCGGTTTCCTCCCACAGTCCAAAAACATGCATGTTAGGCTGACTGGTAACTCTAAATTGACCCTGGGTGTGAATGAGATAGGTCCCTCTTGTAAATGAGTCCCCGTGGCTCAACGAGGCTAGCCTGTATAAATAAAGGTTGGTGGTTGAATTATATTTTACATTTTTCTCTCTTTTTAAGTATTTAATACTTTTTCTTGATGCAAACAGTGGTCGTATGTGAATTTATCTTGCAGTTTCAGAGTCCCTCCAATTATATTTTACACGCACAAGTCGATAAGCCACAGTTATTTATTTTCCATAATTGAGTGCTTTGCCCTTATATTGATTTGTTAGTTCTGTGTTAATGTTGCAGCTGTTTTGACTCCTGTCCCTTTAAGACCCTTCTTAAAGGCTCGGTTTGCTCAGCGCATGTAAAAGTGGTGGTATGTCAGGCAGCAGCTTATTCTCTGTTTGAGACTTGTCCAACTAGCCATGAGGCAGACTTTATGCAAATGTAATACATGGTTATGTAGACAAGTTACAAGTCTGAACTACAAGCAACATGTTTCATTCAGATCAGGGGCAGAGGTTTCTGTTTTCAAAGGAGAACCACTTCCTTCCATGTGAACTTTTGACTTTGTGATCTTGGCATATTTTCCACATTTAAAATAAGCTTTGCATCACCCTAAAGGAAAAGCAAAACGAACACAAAAAGCCTCCTATAATTTATAATATGACATTTTTAAGTTTGGACACGTGTCACAGAAGGATGGTTCTGCTCTGTCGTTACAGGTGAAGGTCATATCTTGAAGTTCAAGTCTAACACCACGACAAACGACACAATCACACTCACATGGGAGCGCTACCAGGTCCAGGCAAGTGGAGGCCTCGTCAGCTTCATAGTCTACTACAAAGAGTCGTAAGTTTTTTTAAATGACAAACTTCTTTTTTAAAAAAAATACAATGGATATACGTATACATTCAGGTTGTCCTGAAACACATTTTTAATGCATGCTTTACTCTAATTTTGATTGTGTGAATTTCATGTCAAAACCAGCTTTGAATAACTTTCTTTTTGTAAATCAGCCTTTTTTACATGTCATGTTTGCTTTTTGCCTGCTGTGTTGGTTTGATTACCTGAAGGTAGCATGACAAAAACTGTAACGAGACAATAAAAAAAAGCAGCTAATTTATATATTTAGTATTCAGAAATCCCATGGGATTTGAAACGCCTTTGGTTAGTGAGACATCAGCATTTTCAAAGACAGAGTCCAAGTTTAACCGTCGCAGTGCTCATCAATATGCTGGTGAAGATTCTCAGTCATCCAGGACATGATAAATCAAAAAAGGCGTTCAATACAGAACAACTGGACTTTATTTGTAACAGAAGACGTTTCGCTTCCCATCCGGGGAGCTTTATCAATTCAAGTTCATCAAGACGGGTGTTGCACATAAATGTCAATATCTATGATCTGTGAATTTAAATAGAGTTTTTGAAAGCGATGTCATGTCAGTCAAAGAGCACAAAATGTAGAAAAAAGGCAAAAGTCTTTGTAGAGGCTAGGCTAACGGCTAGCCAAATGAATACCGGTACTTTTTTTTTTTTTGCATTTCTTTTAAAATTGTTAAAAGCTTTTCTCAAAACAACATACGGCACAAAAGAATTACAATTTTGCATGACACAGTTTGTTTATTGCTCTTTATTCAACCATTGTCTGTGTTATTTGTGAAAGTACATGCGCTGGGCATAAGCTTTATGACTGAATATGCCAGTTACCAAAGGCTACAAATGTTATTGCTCCTCCTGATTAGTACAGTTAGTCAATTCAATAGTTGGCTCGGTTTTCAATGAACAGATAAAATAGCAAAACCAAACTGAACCAACAGTGTCTTGCAAAAGTGTAGCGGTGTATTATTAGCTAATGTATTGTTCTTTCACACCAGTGGGTCATTTTTGAGAAAGAGCTGTTTTAAAAGCCTGGATACAAACTTTTATCTCTTTCTTCATACTCTGTGCTCAGTGACTGATATCACAGCTGATAAGGT
This sequence comes from Garcialebias charrua, assembly GCA_038048925.1. Taxonomy (NCBI): domain Eukaryota; kingdom Metazoa; phylum Chordata; class Actinopteri; order Cyprinodontiformes; family Rivulidae; genus Garcialebias; species Garcialebias charrua. The sequence goes on along the minus strand of JBBPBX010001100.1, from coordinate 26,477 downwards.
ACTAACTATTTGACAAATAAAAATGTTACGGCCAAACCTTTTTGCTTGTCAAACACACAATGTTCCCCAGGGCCTACATATTGTTTCAGTCACTTCTACTGTAAAATTTGTGTGATGCTTTTGAGTGCAGTCCTTTGTGTCCTCCTCAGACCTTTCCAGAACATCACAGAGTTTGATGGCCAAGATGGCTGTGGCTCAAACAGCTGGAACATGGCGGACATAGACCTTCCCAAGGTTGAAAGCACAGACCCAGCGTTCACCCTTCAAGATCTCAAGCCCTGGACACAATATGCAATTTTTGTGAAGGCCATCACCCTGCAGGTGGACGAAAAACACAGTTCTGGGGCCAAAACGGACATTATTTATATTCGGACTCGCCCGTCATGTAAGTCAGACCATTGCTCTGTCTGTGCTGTTTCCAGTGCTCACAGATTTACCAAATGTCTTGGCTTTGGTCTGTTACAGTGCCTTCTGTACCCAATGAAGCCCATGCATTTGCCAACTCTTCAACCAAGCTGCTAGTGAAGTGGTTACCTCCAACCCTTCCCAACGGAAATCTGAGTTACTACCTGGTGCGCTGGCAGCGGCTGCCTGAGGACAGGAGGCTCTTCCAATACAACTACTGCTCTAAAGGTCTGCAGAACTCATTCTGAGGCCAACGCTAAACATTTTTGCTGTCTGAACCTTCTCCCTTTTCACTTTAGAAGGAATAAAAAGTCTTGATGTTACTTTAGCTTTGAAATGTAACACAAAATGTAGAAAACTGCACTTTTTTGAACATTTTTCTTTTTTTTTTTTTAACAGTGCTTAAAATCCCAACCCCGATCTCAGCGTCAGAACTCACAGATGTGGAAGACAAGACAAAGCCCACCAAGTCAGACCTGGCTGGGGAGAAGAGCGGCCTTTGCTGCACCTGCCCGAGGACGGCGGAGGACACCGACAGGGAGAAGCACGACCGTTACTTTTTAAAAGTTTTCGAGAACTTCCTGCACAACGCTATCTTTCTCCCAAGGTATGGTCAAGTGCGGACATGTCACCGCGCTCCCTTCTCTTTAAATTACTTACACAACCTGATCGGGTCCTGACAGGTTGTCCGCGGTGACGTGTAACAAATGCGACAAGTCAGCGGTTATACATAATAGATGCGACGTATATAGCGAAGCAATGTATTTATGTTTTTTTCTCTCCACTTTATTAGACATATTTGGACCGATGTGACTTATACAGCGGTGCAAAGTTTACAGTGGAAAATACGGTACTATTGAGTCCCACAGAACAGTTGGGCGAATGTGCTGTGATATAATTTCAGCTGTTTGCGGCTATCTTGATTTAAAAAGCATAGATATTCTCTTATTTTTGAAGAGTGCATATGAGGGATTTTATTAATTATTATTATTATTATTAGTATTATTGTATAATGATCTATAGTTCATTCAAGCACAGTTACAGTAAACATACTGTACATTTGCTCAAAGGAAATGTCCCCATGAAGTTGAATCAGCTTTTTATTTAAAGAAAATTGTAAAACCCAGCTATTGCAAATAACTAAATATGTCCCCAATTTGTGTTAAATGTTACAGCGTAGTGAAGTCAGCAGCTTGTTTAAGTACAGACTTCTCTCTGTAAAACCGCCAGCATTCTTTCAGGCGGCTCCAAAGAAAAATGTATAAAATCTGGAAGAAATTTGCGTTAATTTATTTTTCTTTTAACCAAAGTTTCTGGATTTAGACCCCAGGTAAGAGGAATGCGGGTCCATAAAAAAAAAGAGGAAATGTTTTCTTTTTTGGCTGCTCCTGCCCTTATCCATCTCTCCACTCTACACCTCCTCTTGCACACTGTTTTTGTTAAAGATGTTTTTCTGGAGCCAGACAGCTGCCAGGAAATGTACAGTGAATCCATCTGGAATTTGAATGAATGAGGGAAAAGCCCCACCAGCACCAGAAAATAAACAGAAAGCAAAGAGAGCAGACTCGTTTAGTGGGAGAGCTTTTCAAAGAGGATCTCAGATTGGTGGTGCAAAGCAGAACCAGTCATTTGCGGAACTTTTAGTTGCTACAATCACCTGCTGTTGTCGAAAATGATAAAAAGATAAAAGATGAACTGAAGCAGATTTCCTGGACGATATAACAACTTTAAATGGAAATATCAGGTCTTTTGAAATGGGGTTCTGTAAGAAAATGAACACATAAATAAGAAAATGTATAAATACATATTTTTTCACGGTTCAACTTTATTGTCATTTGCATCACATGTAAGGTGGAACGAAAATGTGTACTCAAGGTCCCAGCTACACCCAAAAGTGGCAAAAAGTCTAAAAAAGAGAGAGTATACAAGGATCTAAGATATACACTAAACAATAATAATATAATATGGTGCATTAAACGGTAGCCTGAACATACATGACTATACATACATCAATAATAACATTTGAACAACTATTTGGACTGATAAGCTAACAGCTAGCCAAGACTAAACTACGGTAGGTGGCTGCCATCTTAAAACATCTTCAAATCTAAAGTTTTATAGCAGTTCATGTGACGATTACAGGTTTCTCTTGAAAATGAGTCCTTGTGACTCAGTAAGACTAACCTGTATAAATAAAGGTTCAATGAATAAGCATTTCTTCCCTATAAATTGTGCATGACACAAAAATTTACATGATATCCTTGGTTATTTCCAAGCACAAATGGCAACATCAGCTAGCAGCTTGGGACACTTTCAGCGCAAATATCTTAACATTTCTGTCAAGAAAAAGTGCAATGTGTAAATGATGGCAAGCTAAAAGTTTATAAACTAGCATTAGCTAAAATTGCTATGATTTTATTTTAGATTTGAGTATTTTCAAATGGCAGCAATCCACTTGGACTTTGGCCCCACGCGAACTAGATGTGAGCTCATCAATTCTGTTGAAATAAACGTTATTTCTCTGAACGAAGGCCTTTTCAAAATATTATCTGTAGCAGGTAAGATATTCATTGTTAAATATTTCTGTAGAATTGTATTTTAAAATATCTAAACTGGCTGTCAGAATCAGTTTTGTAAAAAAAAAAATTAACATGAAGTGGGTCAACACCCAGTAATTCACAGTGTAGCTTATTGCCTGCATTTAAACAAAAAAATTGTTTAAAGTTATTTGTTTTGGCGTGTTTTTACTTCAGATTGTCTAATTTTACAGCAGGATGCCAGTCAGTGACAGGCAGACTGAATGGTTTCTGTCACTTTAACTCCTTCCTGGAGTAAAAAAAAAAAGTTTCCTTACATGTAAGTGTGTTTACTGGGAGCAGTAACGTGTGTGCTGGACCAGATACAGCTGTCAGAGAAGAATGTTGACGTGTATGTGTGACTGGTGTTTCCCACGACATGTGTAGGCTCGTCTTTTTACACCCCTCACATAATACTTAGGTTTTTAGAAGCTACAATACACAACTTTGTTATTTGGGGCAGTTTGCAAACCAAACCATCAGTTAACTCATAAGTAATAGCGCCTGTTTCGATGGTAACCCAGAGGTTTTTCTCCATCGCTGCTGACAGCAGTGAGAGTTTCACAGGTGGGCCAGCTGCCTTGTGTTGTCTCTCCTACAACTGCTGGTGCTGCATGCACAGTTGTCACCACCTGTCTGCTCGCAGTAACGACGATGTGCAGTTCCAGGAGGCTCTGCAGCTTATCATCTGAATTCTGATACCATGTGCCAAAATGCACCGACGACCTGCGTTTGACAGCTGAACATTTACCGTCGGGACTACAGACTTTGAAGTTTCTCTATTGGGACACGTTCCAGTAGAATATTGTTTGTAATGTGGAAAGAAGTGTCTCTCCCGCCCCCCGTCTCCCTGTCTGTCCACTTTGCGACGACCCGTCTGACCTCGTTCTTTTACACGGCACCACTGGGAGTGCTGTGCAGCATCTGGACTCATGGCAGACACACACACAGAAAATATCTGCTCACTCAGCCTTCTCCAGTGCCGCATTTCAACTTTATGCATGTTTTGTCAGATGCTAACCTATGATTACCTCCTACAGTAATAAATTAAATCATTTTGGTTTTTTGTAGCGCAGATTATTGTTTATTTAAAAAAAAAATGTTGCTCTTTATTTGTCTTTCAGACCTCAAGACCGTCGGCGCAGGGACGTTTTTAGTGTCGCGAACAACACTTTGTTTCCGGAGGTTGGTCAGGGAAATGCCTCGTACGGTCAACAAGACAACAGCACAGATGGGATTCCTCCTGCCATCGAGCACCCCTTCATAGAGGACAAAACTTTGGCAGAACATTTAGAAATCTCCGGGCTGCAACCTTTTACTGTCTATCGTATCGACATCCATGCCTGCAACGAGGAGGTGGGAGACATCTGCAGCATTGGAGCTTTTGTCTTTGCCAGGACTAAACCTGCAGGTAAGTAAATTGATTTTATGATGACCTATGAAGCCCTGAATGGACAGGCTCCTGTATTTCTGTCTGACCCCTGCAGCCTCCTCAGATCCTTTAGATCTAATGATCATTTGGCCGAGGTGAAGGCTGGCCTGCAGGCGTGATCAGGCCTTCTCAGTGTAGCTCCTAAACTCCAACCCTTGTTGTTTTTAAGTCTCATCTTAAAATAAATTTGTTCTTTATTATAGCTCGGGAGTTCATATTTTTTTGCAACATTTTAATGGTTTTATCTTGTGTCATATTTTTAGTTGATTTCAATTGTGTTTGTTGTCATGTTCTCTAGGGATGCACGATATTGGCTTTTGGGCCGATATCCAATATGCTGATATGTTACAACTTATTTCGGCAATAACCGTTACCAATACCGATATATTGTTTTCCTAGACCTACTTACAGAGCTTTCTCTGCTGTTTAATTAAAATACTACATTCTTCTTCATGGTATTTGTCAGTTTGACCTGATACCAAATGCAGATGCCAAAAAGGGGCTGAAAATGATGTAACACTTCAACTTGGATTATGTTTAATGTCAAATTAATTCATGACATTTACTCTCTCTAACACAATGACAACACTCGAACAGTGCAAATTTGTAAATTTTCACACAAATCTAAACTCAAACTTTTCACACGTGAAAGTGAAAACTGCACAAGTAGTAGTGCTTTAATAGATATACTTGATTGTTTCTTAAATTTAAAATGAACTTAAAACAAGCCTTTTGTATCTGTGAGTTATTTTGATGGAATGACCCATGTCCGATATTTAACTTTATCGATAATATCAGCCAATACCGATACCATGCCGATAATTTTGTGCATCCCTAACGTTCTCTTGTGTTGAGTATTATCCTTTTACTGTTTATTATTTATATAATGCTATAATGTTGTGGGTATTATTGTATTTGTATGACAGCCAAAGCAGATGACATCCCGGGAAAGGTAGCTTTTGAGAAGAGTGACAAAATTGAAGGGTGTGTGGTCCTGCACTGGCCCGAGCCCATTGTGCCCAACGGACTTATACTGATGTATGAGATCAAGTACCGTCTGGGGACTGAGGTGGGTCTGGTTTAATTATAATTCCCCTCAAACATCTTTAAATATTGTAAATTTGATGTGGATTTATAGATAAACTATTATAACCCTATCTTGCCTTTAGGGTTGGATTTATTTTACATTTCCAACAAATCCAGCGATAATACACACACAGTGTTTAGATTAAATGTAAACTAGTTGTAATTTTGCCAAATAAAGGACATTACTTGAACTCTGACTAAAAAAAAAAGTCAGATAATTTGAAATATGGTTTTGTGCTACAATTAATATCTTGTATAGATAACTCTCTGAACAACCTGAGTTTAGAGAAACAGTTTGTATGACCAGATTGACGACTAGACTTAACAAAGCCAAGACCAAAGTGGATGTCAGCTGTTATAAAACATCACCAAACTGTTTCATAAACAGTTATTTCAGCAAAGTATTATGGCCATAATATTATCTTTATTAATATTAAAGGGGACCACATATTGGTTTTTTAAATTTTTATGGTATGTCTGTGTGCTATCCAGACCCCGTTCATTCAATTTAATACAAAAAATAATTCTTAGATAATAAATTATACCCTTTTTAATTCTGCCATTTCTAACTTCCGTTCTAAACGACCTGTTTATGATAATGAGCTCTGAAGTCCACGCCCGTCAAAACTCTGTCTCCGCCCTCTGTAACTGCCAGTATCTCAAATCTGTTGTTGTTTTAAAATTAGCCTTTTTTTATTACTCGTTTGACTTACTGTTAGTGCTAGCTTAAAAAATAACTTACCGAAAGCTGTTTGTGTGCGCCGCCATTAGCTGCTCCTTTTTATCATGCCCTCCCGAATCCGAGCTCTTCCTCCTTCGGTAACAAACAGCCCGCGTAGCTCCTGCTAGTTGCATGCAGCGCTTTGGTCCACGGCTGCACATCCAATCCAGACAAACGCAAAGAGTGTTTCCAGTTAATTTGTCCATATGAGGCAACCTAACCTCTGACCGGACCGGACCCACACTGTCCTCAAAAGCCAGCAGCTAACTGCAGCCCGATCTCTCCGGAAAAAAAAAAAAAAAAAGATGCCGCGACCGGGAAGCGAACCCGTGTCCTTCGGATAACGAGTCCAATTCACTACCTCTAGACCAACCGGGCAGTTATGCAAAAAGCAGTCTTTCATCGTATAAGAAACAATCACAACCACCTACATTTAGAACGCTGAAGTTTTGATTAGATTTTGATGAAGTGAAAGGTATTCTTAAAATAAATAAGTTGCTAATCTGAAAATATATCGATCAGTGGTGCTTGATGGTACAGACTGTCGTCCCGCGAGTAAGTGTGTGTGTGTGCACAGTTTTCTGCCGGCTGCGCGTTGGGAGCGATATTACACTAAAAATTGAACTAAAACGTAAAAATAACAATTATAAAGTATTATTATGTCGATGTATATATCTAGTTTCACCCCGATTTCTCCGAAACAAAAGGCTTTAAATAAAAAGGGGGGAAAAAAACGATGCCGTTGACAGGATGCGAACTCTAGTCTCCTGCGTGCCGCTCAAGTGTCGTAACCGCTCGACCAAACTGACAGTTGTGCAAGAGCAGTCCTTCATCATATAAGAAACAAGTCCAAACCGCGAGAGTGTGTGTGCACAGTTTCAACGAGACAGAGTTCATTCAAACAAGGTAATAAAACATTCTGGTTTTACTCAAGATGTGCTGCTGGCTGGAGCAGGGCTGAGCCCATAGCCCCCCCGGGGGCTAAATAAATGAATAAATAAATAAATGACCGCCAGGTCAGTTCCTAAACTGCTCGGCAACCGTGACGTTTTTTATACTGAAGTGGGTTGAGCCGCACCAGGGGTTGCTAGGTGAGGGGCTGGACTCAGGTTTGGTGTGGGTTGTGGCTGCGGTTTGTGACGTCACAAACCGCAGGAAGTGCAATCGGAGTGTTTCTATCTAAGATAAATAAATCTACTTAGAGTAAATAAACCACTGGGTGCATTTTTTTAGCACTAGGACTGTTTTTTTATGAAGTACATACCCAAAGTTCAGTAAAAAAAACATTAAAAAGTGAATTTTGAATGTGTGGTCCCCTTTAACTTTTAATACATTTGCACAATGCACATTAATGTGAATGCACCAGGATGACCTTAATGGCTACATTTCATCCTAAGGCAGGTAAAAGATTCCTGCCTAAAGGGCTACAGCTAGCTGCTGCTGCTACTATTTGTTCTTGCAAATATCTATCACATTTGTGTAAATTATTATGTAATGCAAAACTGATAGCAAGAGGGAAAAAAAATCCCCTGAATTGCTTTGAAATCCCAGTCCTGATCCTGGTTCTGCTGGAGGTTTCTTCCTGTTCATAGTAAGTTGTTCCTTTCCACTGTCGCCTGTGTCCTGCTCAGGATGGGAGATGGTGACAAAGTATTATAGTATTAGTAGTAGCACAAAGTATTATTCAATGCAATCTGCTGGCTTTCTTAGATTGATAATTTTATTATATATGGGACAGTTTTTGAACTGAGATTATGTTTGTTGTGAATTGGAGCTATATAAATAAACTGAACTGAATTTTTTTTTTAGATTAGGGGACATCAGTAATTTATTTTATGGGCTTGGTCCCTCTTGGACTAGTCATAAACTTGTCAAGGTTGTAAGAATTAAACCGTTTCATTAAAGTGAGATTGTTCAGAGAGTTTTCTGGTACAGGTAAGACATTATTTGCTCACAACTTTTTTACAGAACTCCACTTCAATTGGTCTGAACTAAGGTATTCAGAAAAGGCGTAACTGAACAATGTAAAAGACAGATTTTGTTGTTAATGTCCGTCATTTTTAAAGTACTTTTAAAACCATGCATGTTGGACCAACGTCGTTTATAGTAAATCCAATGAAACCAATAAAAATATTAAATATTTAAAGTAATAAATGTATCATTTCACAGAGTAAAAACAAAACTGGTAAAACTTTTAAAAGTAAAAATAAATAAAAATAAATGGAGTACAAAACAACCACCACAGCAGAAGAATGACTCAAGTAGTGCACATTAATGGGAAAGGTGAAGCTCATATTCCCAACAGTACGTACAAAAACGGGAAGAGCAACGTAGTTCATGTACTCTGACGTGTCACACACGTAATCGGTCATTTCTCCAAGTACAAGTATTTAAGAAAGGGGGGGGGAGACAAAACTGTTGTTGCATGCAGTGACCGCTGTTTATTTCTTTTCCCCGTAGCCCGAGAAGCACAGCTGTGTGTCGCGACAGCAGTACCGCCAGTACAAAGGAGCTCGCCTGACCAACATGAGCCCAGGAAACTACTCCGCTCGTGTCCGTGCCACATCGCTGGCGGGCAACGGCTCGTGGACGGAAAGCATCTCTTTCTACGTGCCTCCACCTAAACGTAGCGCGCAACGTTTATACCTTATTTAACCACCCATATAAAAAAAAAGCTGTCCATTCAACAGCCTGAGCCGTCTGGATAACGTTTGGTTTTCTCTCACAGGAGATGATTATGCTACGCTCTACTTGGCCATCATACTTCCCATCATAGCGACTCTTTTCATCGCCAGCCTCACCACCATTCTCTTCTTCATCAACAAAAAGAGGCAAGTGTTCCTGTGCGCGCAGCTTCCACCGACTCCATTAGGTCGCCGTCCTCGTGAAGCTTAATGATGAGTGTAATGTTATTTAGAGTTAATAGGTGTTTTCATTATCATAGCTCTTTGGGGAAGAGTACACATCCCATTGAGAACTGAATATTGCATCCAGAACCAGAGCTGCTCGTCAGCTCACTGCGCTGGATTTGTGTTTACAGGAACAACAACAGACTCGGGAATGGAGTTCTTTATGCATCTGTCAACCCAGAGTACATCAGTGCTGCTGAAAGTAAGAGCGATAAATATCTCCGTTGCTCGGTTTTGGTGTTCGCGCATGTTGTGTTGAATCTTGTTGTCTCCTTTGCTGCACTAGTGTATACTCCGGATGAGTGGGAGGTGGCCAGAGAAAAGATCACGATGCACAAGGAGCTGGGTCAGGGCTCCTTCGGCATGGTGTACGAAGGCCTCGTTAAAGGCGTCGTCAAGGACGAACCCGAGACACGGGTGGCCATCAAGACCGTCAACGAGTCGGCCAGCATGAGGGAGCGGATAGAGTTTTTGAACGAGGCGTCTGTCATGAAGGAGTTCAACTGTCACCACGTGGTAAGAGCATAAAACTGCACAACAAATACGTTAATAATGAAGTGAGGGACGAGACGATAACCACACAAATGTGGTTCTGAGTGAACCTGCGTGTGCACAAGCGGAGCCGCCAGTGAGAATTTAAAGCATTTAGTTCACTGCGGTTGGCTAAACGCAGGCGGTTTGAGCCCGAGGCAGAGCAAAGCCTCCTGGAGTTTCTGTACATTCTCACATCAATGTAATCACAGCCTCATTAACTTCAGTAAAAGGATGTGGTAAAGATTTCCTTTTAGAAAGTTCCTAAAGGAGCCAAACGCTCAATTATTGAAGTCACTTTCAATAATTTAAAAGACAGATTTTTTTTTTAACGCTCTTCAAAGCAGGTTATAGCTAAGTGTTTTTCTAATACTAAAGTAGAATGGATAGTTTAAGTGCAGTTTAATTATTTTTGCCTCGTGTGATTCTCAGGTGAAATTGCTATTTAATTTGATCATAGTGTCTAATTAAAATAAACAGTGTAAGCGTTTTATTAGTACGGTATACATTAAGATACGTATAATATTAGACATCTGGGATGGTGCGTGTTTGCACGTCCCTATTTGCAAAGAAGACATTTTGGGAGTTTGAGTTGTATACAGTTGTTTTTTGCAGCCGACCAGAGCTGTTTGGTTGTTTATGCAGGTGCGGCTGCTGGGTGTGGTCTCTCAGGGACAACCAACCTTGGTGATCATGGAGCTGATGACTCGTGGAGATCTCAAGAGCCACCTGCGCTCTCTGCGTAACGAGGTAAGCAGGTTCTTCTAACAACCACACAAACAATTCAGCGCTGTTTTCAGAAAATTGAAGTAAAAACGACAAGAGGAAATGAAATGAAAATCTTAAAATTCATTTGGAAATGCCACAAAAGAATCCCAGTTTTTATTGCCCACGGCAACGAAAGGTGAGTGATGATGTAATTATCTGTGTGTGCGTTTCTTTGCGTTTGTTCGCAAAAATGTTTCATGAACTGTGTCTAGGATTTTATTGAAACCCTCAGAAAGTAATCATTGGATCTACACGTGATTACCGTATTTTTCGGACTATAGGTCGCACCAGAGTATAGGTCGCATTATCCAATTATTGCCAAAGAATTGTCCCATATATAGGTCGCATCTGAATATAGGTCGCACCTACGTCAAAATGTGGACCGTGTTTAGCTCTGCTGCAAATGTCTCTTCCACAGGAGCGCACAGCAAGGCTTTTAAGAAGATTAACACTTAAAAACAATTATTTGTTTGATAAAAATTATAGCAAATATGTGTCTGAGCTGAACTTTTCTTTAATAAATGAATAATTTTAGCAGGATAAACACCTAAAAATATATATTTGTTAGCTGACATTATTGTAAGAGTGTGTCTCAGTTTAATTTTTGTTAATAAATGATTACAAATCAGCTTATTTTATAAAAAGCCATATATAGGTCGCACCTGACTACATGTATAGGTCGCAGGCCATGAAAAAATGATAAAAAGCCGCAATCTATAGTCCGGAAAATACGGTAACCTTTGGGGTCAACGTGATTAAGGTTGGCTGCCACAACTAAAAAAAACTTACAAACACAAACCGTAGCTTCATTTGAGCCAGTTTTACAGAGATTACGCTAAGTTTTGATTTGGTTGTAGCTGAGAGTCATCCTCAACACGTTCTCTGAGAGATAACAGGTTGCACAAGATCTTCGTGGACGGCGAATGATGTGCATTCCTTCAAGTTATGCTAGTTTTATTTCATTTCATTTTAGAAAATGAGACATTGTGTCAGACAGCACGGTGGTGCAACTGGTAAAGCTGCTGCCTCTCAGCGAGCAGGTCCCTGGTTCAAATCCCAGTCCGGGGCCTTTCTGGGTTGAGTTTGCATGTTCTTTTTGTGCATGCGTGGGTTTTCTCCGGGTACTCCAGTTTCCTCCCACAGACCAAAAACATGCATGATGGACTGATTGGTAACTCTAAATTGTCGCTAGGTGTGAGTGAGAGTGTGAATGGTTGTTTGTCTCGTTTGTCTCTATGTGTCCCTGTGATGGACTGGAGACCTGTCCAGGGTGTACCCCACCCCTCGCACAGTGATTGCTGACATGGGCCCCGGTGACCCCTGTAACACAAAATGGAAGAAGCACGTAAAAGATAATGGATGGATGGATGGATAGATAGACATTGTGTCTTTGTGGATATAGATAAAGCATATGACAGGGTGAGAAGGAGGATGTGTGGTATTGCATGAGGAAATCTGGAGTGGCAGAGAAGTATGTTAGACTGGTACAGGACATGTATGAAGACAGCAGGACAGTGGTGAGATGTGCTGTAGGAGTGACATAGCTTCAAGGTAGAGGTGGGATGCATCAAGGATCAGCTCTGAGCCCCTTCTTGTTTGCTCTGGTGATGGACCGACTAACAGATGAGGTCAGGCAGGAATCCCCATGGACTATGATGTTTGCAGATGACATCCCAGAGGAGGGACAGTGGGTATACTGGTAGAAGGATGTTAGAAATGCAGCTGTCAGGAAAAAGACAACGAGGAAATATACAGTACGGATGCAGTTAGAGAGGACATGGAGGTATTTGGAGCGAGGACAGAGGATGCAGAGGACAGAGTGGGGTGGAGGAAGAGGACTCACTGTGGAGACCCCTGAAGAAGGAAAAGCCAAAATAAGAAGACACTTGTTTTGAAACTCACTAAAAAATTATTCACAGCCTATTTTCATTGTTCTTTCACCTCGTTTTTCAAAAAACACCTGTTTTTAAGCTAAAAATAGTGTTTTAAATACTCTTTCTTTTTTTATATATATGTACGGCACTTCAGTTGATTGTTTTTGTCTCACTCAGCAACCATCACCCGCATTGTTTTGCTTTTTTGTTGAAAGTGAAGAATGCTCTTTACCTCCCATCTTTTATATCTTCTCTTGATGTACCCACAGAACTCCAACACTCAGGTCCTTCCCCCACTGAAGAAGATGATCCAGATGGCGGGGGAAATTGCCGACGGTATGGCTTACCTAAATGCCAACAAGTTTGTCCACAGAGACCTGGCTGCCAGGAACTGCATGGTGACGGAGGACTTCACTGTGAAGATCGGAGGTGGGTCATTTTGACGTGCTGCCTGCAGATAAGATTGCTCAATGCCAAACCTGCTCTGCTGGCCATGAAAAGAACCGTTTGGGTTTCAGAGTGCCTCAGGCTGTAATGTAGATGGACAAGAGGAGAGAGGATGCGAGGGGAATTCTCAAGCTCTCAGGAGCTTCGTCTCCACCAGAGTTAGTGATATTCACTGGCTCTCCTGGTCTGTTGTTATTTTTCCTTCAGATTTTGGCATGACCAGAGATATTTACGAGACGGATTACTACCGGAAAGGAGGGAAGGGACTGCTGCCTGTTCGCTGGATGTCTCCCGAGTCCCTGAAAGATGGCGTCTTCACTACAATGTCTGATGTCTGGTATGAGAGGACATTACTCACACTCAAACAAGCCTGCATTATACATGTATGAACTTGTTTCAGTCCAAGGGGTTTTGAGCTGCATGCATATTTCATCTTTGTGCGTGACGATCCTCTGAAACATCTCATGCCGTTGGTTCATGACTATAAATCTACAGATCACTTCGCAGCCTTTATGCTTTGCAAGATTTTCACTCAACACTTGGGAGGATGAATAGGGTTGATCAGGGATGACATCACAAGAATTGTTGGGAATCCCCAAAATCCTGCATGTCGGGCAAACAATTCAGCAGACCTCATGCGTAATGGCTACCTCCAAAGCTTTTGTTCATGTGAGCTCAAACAAAGTTGACATTGTGGTCAAAATCATCTTGGAATACATTGAAGGATACAGCAATACACAGCTCAAGCAATGGCTACAATGCAGTGGATTAGCACTGCTCAGTAACCGGGCAGAATTGACAAAGAATCATGAGTGGTGTTCCCGGTGTTTACGTGCTGATTTGTGCTTTTGTGCCTCAGTGAAAAAGAGCACGGATGATAGAATTTTTGTGTAGGATGCACACCATTGATTCACCATGTATTGCATAGGTTTTTGGTGGCAGGATGAATAATTTTGCCAGCCGCTTGCTTTATTTTACTTTGTTAGCCGTTAGCCGCTGTTAGCCATTAGCGATTGGTTCTTTTACTCTATTTTTCAAAAGTGAAAATGTTCTAAACTGGAGTTGAATTAAATGCCTAAAAAGACAAATCAGCACAGGCAAGTTGAAAAAAGGCATCTCTGTTAGTTTCTGGCACATAAGGATAAAGGGGGTAAAACAATGGATGAACGACATACGTTCAGGTACTGCAGTCGCTGGTATGGGATCATTTGTTTGGTTGAAATGAACTCGGCCACAGAATCTCATCCAAGGATCACATTTCTTTCCCTGAGTAATCCGCTTTGGAAATGAGTAACCCCTCGCTGCAGCAAACAGTAAGGGGCAGGGTCGTGCCCGAGGGCCGAGCCATACCATATATGGAAGTAGCGCCATTGCACTCCGGAAATAAAGGGGGCGCTGTTTCAATGATCACTTACAAATTCCTTAAAGAAGCGGGTCAGCGGTGTTTCGGCAAGTAGAAGGTTGAAGAAGGTTTTCATTGACAGTGAATGAAAATATTTTGCGGAATGACAATGGAAACTTCATTTCTTCATTACTTCGGCCGCTACGGCGGAATAATACAGTATTGTACTGTACGCGGTGCAGTGGTGGAGGGATACAGAGGCGGAGGGATACAGAGGCGGAGGGATATATAGGCGGAGCGCAGCACTTCTTAATAGTTATTTCATTTTAAT
>JBBPBX010001099.1:77784-109819 GCA_038048925.1 Garcialebias charrua | reverse complement strand
ACACGAGTGTCAGGTTGGTCATGGATAAAACTATGTATATAATTCAACTTGAGTTGTCGCAGCAGATTTTAGATTCATATCATTTTTATGCAGGCATAATGAGAAATGAATAAATCACACACATTGTTCTGTCAGAGTAAGTTGAGGTCCTTCCCTCTCGGTTCTGAAGATGATTTTCAAATTTCAACAAAATGTACGGTAGACATAAATTATGGTATACCAAGAAAGAAAAGTACAATTCAATTCTGAACCATCCTGTATCAGGGCATGATGAATTACAGTCCTGACAAAATCTTTAACATGCCATAAAATTATATATACACTGGTATACTTTTTTTTTTTTTACACAAAAACTCATGCCATATTACACTGTAGTATTTATTCTTTATGTCACATCAAAATAAAGAAGCAGTATGTGGGGAAACTAGGTACATGCTTCATAGGATTAAAGCACAACCTCAAATTTTAAGCGTTCACCATCACTTCATGGAACCCTCCAGTAAAATATCTGAACTGTTCCTTTAGCAGCCAGGTGCTACCGGTACTTAAAATCACCTGATTAACTGATAATAGGTGTGAAAATCTATTAGAGCAGAGGTTTCGTGTGAGTTATTAGACTAATGCCAAACCTTTTTTTTTTTTAGAAGCAGTTATTGGTTCCCAGCATGCTTGGCAGTGCTAGAAAATCATTTCCAAACTATTTTGGAGTCTTTCACTTTACTGACAAAGATTATCCAGAACAACAAAAACATCAGGATCAAAAAGAAACAAAAATTACATCCAAGACTCTACCGACCCGAGACGTTAAATGTTTAAGTTCATATTCAGACAATAAAAAATGACTGAACAAGTAAGGTTGATCAAACCCATAAAACATCAGGAACATCAAACTTCAGACCAACCAAACACCAGCATGAGAGGTTTTGACCATTGTGTCACATTTATACCATTGGTGAAGCATGGTGATGGAGGATTAATAGTTTGGGCTTCATTGTCAGCTACAGGACCTGGGTAGTTCTCATCAACTATAAACTCCTCTGTGTGCCAAAATGTTTTAGAGTAAAAAGTGAAGCCTGGCATCTGAAGCTTGACTCGTGTTACGTCACATATCACAACAACAAGCACAGCAAAAGATTTAAACCAGGATGGCTGAAAAAACATGAAAGGATTAAAAGAATCCAAAGGTTGAAACCTGTTTGCTTTTGTCAAGGACCATATACAAAAACAATAGACTCATAGTGATCCGATGGTTTCTGTGGCCCGCCCTCTCCACCATCAACTCCTCCGAGGCAACCATAGCCAAAGTGATTCAAAACATCAAAGTTCATGCTCAATAATCCAGGTAAAAAAATTCAACAAAGTTCAGTCAGGTCATCTGGACGGTTTCTTTTTTATTGAGCTATTTCATCCTTCATCCAAAGGACTTCATCAGGCTGAGGAGCCACAAACAAACTCAGTCCAACAAGCAGCACACTCACATAGCGGGGAGGGCGGGCCCCAGAAACCATCTCATCACCAGCAAACTGGTTGGTCCACTATGCGAGTGTGATGCTTGTTGGACTGAGTTTGTTTGTGGCTCCTCGGACTGATGAAGTCCTTTGAATGAAGGATGAAACATCTCAACAAAAAAAGAAACCGTCCAGATGACCTGACTGAACTTTGTTGAATAGACTCATAGGTTTTGCACTTGATTTAGCGACTTTAGGAGACTTGAATCCTCACCGTGAATCTCTTCCATGAAGTGTAGGAGTGAATATTCTCCCGACAGGATGTTGATTTGTCGTCTCAACGGGTCTCCAAAGGGGTGCTGCCCCCTGGTGACCACATAGTAAAACACACAGCCTGCTGAGAACACGTCCACAGCTGTTGTCTGGAAAAACGACAGGAGAAAACACGATGAAGGCAACAAATATAAACCAGATTCAGACAACAAAGTTCATGCTCAATCATCCAGGTACCAAATCCAATCATTCTCAGTCTGGACAGTTTCTTTCTTATAGAAACGTTTCGCCCTCTATCTGGAGGGCTTCATCAGAGTTCAGTTTTTTTAAATGTAATTAATCTTGTGTTTAGGTTTTAGGCAAATAAAATGTTGACGTGTTTGCATGCATCTTACTGGTTTACTTCCAGGTGTGTCTCTCAGCACTTCAGGAGCTATCCAACCTTCAGTTCCTGGTATTCCAGACCGCAGAGAAAAGCTCTTCTGACCGTCTGGGATCTTCTTACAAAGACCAAAGTCTGAGATGAGGGCTCGAACTTGACCCAGTGCATTTGGACCAGACAGGAGAATATTTCTAGGCTTCAGGTCACGATGGACTAAAAGAAGGAAGAGAGGATTTTCAAAACGATAATTGTTTTAAGTGTGGATTTAAAATGATTTGTATATCTAATAACAGGGTATCCGCGGGGTTGTAAAAGGTAGTAAAAGGTAGTAAATAAAATTAACACAAATTACAGCCATTAAAAAGTATTAAAAAGTAATAAACATCATCTGACGAGGTATTAATTTTTTTTTTAAACCTACACAACTATATTTTTCCCGTTCCATCGGCAAACAAAAAATCCTGTGAATTTATTTATCTTTTCTAATTTCATGTTTGAGTAGGACCTAAGCTAAATCAATGACGTCATATCGTCGGTCAGTGTGCGTTCACGCCTACGGCCGGCCGACAAAGCTTCCAGAACCGTCATGGTGAGAGGACGCCAGAGTCAGAGAGTGGCTTCAGCAACAGCCGAGAGGCTTGTCCCGTATGTAAAAAGAAACAGGAAGCAGGAACGCGGCTCGTTTCTCCGAAATTTAACAAGAAAAGCACCTAAACAATTATTTGTTAGCTCGAAATTATAGCAAAGGTGTGTTTCAGTCTAACGTTTTCTTAATAAATGCACTTTAATGGTCAAATCAGCTTTATTTCAAAAATAGTTTTGCTGCCTTGGTGCTCTGTGAACGTGCAGAGGACGAGAACCAGGAAAGAGGAACGCAGCTTGTTTCTCCGAAATTTAACAAGAAAAGCACCGACACAATTAGTTGTTAGCTCGAAATTATAGCAGAGGTGTGTCTCAGTCCAACATTTGCTTAATAAATGCACTTTAATGGTCAAATTTGCTGCATTTTGTCGGGGTGTTGCAGCTGTTTTGACGGTTCCAAGCAGAGAGCAGAATGAAGGTGGGGATTATATGGCAGGCCGATTGAGTCATTAATAGCTAGTGAAGATTCTCAGTCATCCAGGACATGGTAAACTCTAAAAAGTGCAAGAAAAAAAGTATAAAGTACTATATATATACGTAGTATAATAAATAAAGTCCAGTTGTTTTTGTCTTGAACTTTTTTTGAATTTGTCATTATAGCCATGTTTTCCTATTACATGATACAACAGCAAACCTCATGCCATACACCTGTTACTACTTTGCTGCCATCAAGTACTGCTGTTTTTTTTTGTTTTGTTTTTCCAGTCAGAATGAATGGAAACGGTCTTATCTCAGTCTAAAAATTGTTTATAAATATGGGAAAAAATCTATAAATATGTCACTTCGGCCTATAAGTCGCAGGGCATGTAAATGTTTGCAAAAAAACTGCGACTACAGTACTGTAGTTTTTATTTTATTTTTTAATAAAGTTTATTCATTTTATAAGAATGAAATACAACAAATAACATATATATAAAAATGAAAAGAAAAAACATGAAATGAAAGGTAGCAGATGAAGAAAATATCTTGTTAAATCTGCTCCTTTTTTCATCTAATACAAACTAAGTGCTCTATAATAACTAAATAAGTGAACAACTTATTATTATTATTATTATTATTATTATTAATATATTATTATTAAGTAAACAAGTTATTATTTTTCTCCCTCTCTTTTTGAATTGTACATGTTTTCAGTGTTGAATTCTTTTAATTAAACTGTTCTCTTTTCAAGTTTACGGTTTTTCGTTTGCCATTAGAGATATGTTGTGTGTGGGAACAATTAAATAACTTTTTGTCTTGAGTTAGATTTAAATAACAAATAGGTCAGTGCTTTAATTGAGGCAAGAAGCAACTTGGTGTATCCAGTAATTATTATAAAACTACCGTACATTTACTACCAAAATTTAGGAAGAAAATTACAGTAATATATCACTTTACAATTAGTTGCTGTGAAGTGAAGTACAAGTGGTTGCCGCTACGGTTGCATCTCAGTGTCATGATGGCATCAAAAAATATTGTGATGGTATTAAAAGGTATTAAATTTAACTCAAGAATTTCTGTATATACCCTGAATAAAGTCTCATGTGTCCAGGTGTGTGCACAGGGTGTGAGTGTAGGTTAGACCTATATTGAGTGAGTGGAGGTGAGAAAGGCCACACATGGTTTGTTCCAGCAGAGTTATAGGATTCAGCCCAAGAGAACAGGATGGATCCTCCACGTACTGCAGAAAGTACAATCAAACGACAACAGACACATTAGCGTCACATCGGGGGCGTCGATCTGTTTAAAGTTCAGACCTGAGCTAACAGCTGACCTGCTGCAGCGTCGCAGCGCACAGCTCGATGGCGATGTAGGTGAACAGGCGGTCCCGCTCCGTGCAGAAGTACCGGATGACGTTCGGGTGCGTGTCAGACTCCCGGAGAAGCTGCACCTCCCGCTCTGCTACCTCGAAACACTTGGGCAAGATTCGCTTGACAGCGATATGGCGCCCATCAAATTTACCTCTAAAGTTAAAAAAAAATAAAACAAACGTTTGGCTGAAAACAACAATGTTTCTCTAAAATGATTGGACGAGTAAAAGTGATGTTTAAAATGATCCACACACCTAAAAACAAACGTTCCAGCTGTTCCGTGTCCAAGCACCTCAGAGGGAGCAAAGGAGATTTTTCCTACGAAAACTTCTTTACTGTTGTCAGCTGCAAAAAGTTGGAACAAATTAATAAAACCATCACTGATGGTCCAGTTTGGTCTTCAGAAATGCTTTTCACCCATCTACAGATACGATGTTAGAATCTTCTATAATGAATCAGTCATTTGTAAATAAGACGTGTGTTGGTGTCACCTCTGGTGGGTTTGTGGTCACCTGAATCATTTTGATCTGCATCTGAAGGGCCTCTGCTGTGACTCTCATTATTAAGTGAAGCATCATTTGTTGCAGGAGGAGAGTCTAAACACAGAAAGTCAAGCGTTAAACAAAACTTGTGCTTTTTATGTTTGTGTTAAAAAAAATTTTAAATTATGAAGTTTATAATATTTTTTATTTTTAAACACAAAGTGGACAAATGAAAAATTATCACTACTTTAACGTTCAAATAGTTTTTTTTGTTGGTTTAATACGTTTTTACTACTATTTACTAGCATTTAGCTATTTTAGAAAAATGTTTTGCTACCTTTAACTAGCATTTTTGCTATATTTATGCAGCATTTTGCTACTTTTAATTAGTGTGTTGCTTCTTTTGACTAGCTTTTTGGTCTTTTAAACTTACACTTAGCTTTTTTAACAAGTGTTTTGTTACTAACAACCAGTGTTTGACTGCTTTTAACTAGTGTATTGAGAGAGAGTCAGAGAGTCTTTATTGTCATTTGCACCGCATGTGGTACATGAGATGAAAACGAGATTATGTACACGAGGTCCCAGTTACATCCAACAACAAATGAAAGAGAAAAACAGTAATAACATCTAGAACTAACTAAGAAAAGCATCAACTAGTAATACACTAAGCTTAATATAGTGGGAATAAACAGCAGCACGAACATGAGTTTGTATGAGCAGATGGTCACAGATGAACACAGATGAATACAGCAACAAGAAAACAGATCAGCATCAGTATGATGTGATATTTTGCAGTGTTTATTTTTTATTTTATTTTTATTTATTCATGAGTCTAACAGCCTCAGGGTAGAAGCTGTTCCTCAGTCTAGTGGTTCTACACTTGATGCTCCTCAACCTCCGTCCTGAGGGGAGTGGGGCAAAGAGTGAGTGTGCTGGATGAGTGAGGTCTTTCATGATGCAGGTGGCTCTTTTCCTGCATCTGGAGGTGTAAATGTCTGTGATGGTGGGGAGACTGACTCCAACAGACTTCTGTGCAGCCTTCACCACTCTCTGCAGAGCTTTCCTCTCTTCAACTGTGCAGCCTCCATGCCACACGTTGATGCTGGAGCACAGGATGCTCTCCACTGCACACCTGTAGAAGGAGGTGAGGACTGGGCTGCTCAGACCAGCTCGTCTCAGCCGTCTGAGGAAGTAGAGTCTCTGATGACCTTTCTTGATCAGGCTGGTGGTGTTGTTGCTCCAGCTGAGGTTATCATTCATGTGTACACCCAAGTATTTGTAGCTGGAGACCACTTCCACTGCAGACCCACCTATTTTCAGTGGGGCATGGGTGTGTTTGTTCCTTCTGAAGTCCACAATCATCTCCTTTGTCTTCTTCACATTCATGTGAAGATTATTCTCTTTGCACCAGCTCTCCAGGTGTTCCACCTCCTGTCTGTAGCTGGACTCATCATTGTTTGTGATGCATCCCACCACCGCTGTATCATCTGCAAACTTAACAATATGACAGCCTGGAAGTGTGGCTGTACAATCATATGTGAGCAGAGTGAACAGAAGGGGGCTCAGCACACATCCCTGAGGAGATTGTTACTTTAAACTAAGTTTTAGCTACTATTAACTAGCACTTTGTTAATTTAGCTCACATTTGGCTACTTTAAACTAGCATTTTGCTCCTGATAACTATAGCCTATTGCAACTTTTAACTAGCATTTTGTGCTACTTTTAATTAACTTTTTGCTACTTTAGGCTATTGTTTTGGTATTTTAAATGTTACATAATACTTTTCTACTTATAACTAAAGTTCAGCTATATTTGTATAGCATTTTGCTGCTTTGATTCATCATTTTGCTACTTTTGACTAGCATCTTGCAACTTTGAACTAGGGTTTTGCTACTTTTATCAAGAGTTTTGCTACATTGTTCTTGCATGGTTTTACTTTTTACTAGTCTTTTTACTGGCAGACCTTTTTTCTGAACCACTTTGGTCTTGGTTGTCCTCAGGCTGTTTCTGAGAGTAGCAAGTCGGCCATCTGACCTAAAACATTTGATTGCTATACATGATGACTGATTGTTAAAAGCTGCTTCTGAGATTCCAACAGGAGGTTGGCTTGAAACACAGCAGTGAAGACGACTTATGGGACAGATCTGGTTGGCAGACCGTAGACTGACGAAGTCCTCTGGATGGGATACAAAACGTTTCTCACTTAAAGAAACGGGTCCAGATTACATGATTTAACCTTTTTTTTTGTTGTTGTTATCTATGATGACTGAGCTTACGAACCTTGTTTCACTGTAAAACCATGAAAGGATGTATCACTTGTGACGTCTTCAGTAGACAGGCTGGTGTCTGCAGGACCCAAGGTCACCGTCTGAATGTTTGTCTGCATTTGATGGAAGCGAGACTCAAAAGCCTCTTCCAGCTGCCTTTGAGCTTTCAGCTGCTGGGCTTTACGCTGCAGAAATACACAAGCACAAGGCACGTCAAAGCAGAAGTTAGTAATCCTAAGGATAAGGTGGAGTTGAGTCAAAAGGTTTTTAAGGTCCGTCTTGTCCCTCTTTGCTGTGCTTCAGCTCTGCTTTATCTGAAGAAAAGCTGTGGTAACAAGAAAAGTAACTACAGCTACTGTAAACACTGACCTTCACCTGCTCCTGGATCTGACTTCTCACTTTCCCAAAGTATTATGGGTCATAAAAGCTGAACTCATATAAAATACAAGATATACCGGTAGGTGCTTCAGACCTTCATTTCCAACCATGAAGTTGCAACATAAAAATAAAAAAAACAAGGGGATCTATTATTTCCACAATTTTGTTCAGCTTTCTATAAACTAAATGAAAACATACAGTAGGAATATGGATAATAATAAAATGTCTAAATTATTACAGTTCAGCTTAGAAAATGTTAATGTTGTGATCAAAGAAGACTCATTTTAAGCAGATTGTTTTGGGAATGTTGGAGATGATTCTCAGCTACTACCACGCCAAATTTTAGCTCAATACTGTATCTGCCAAACTGACAAGAGTTATAGCCTTTTTCATGTTTGCTAAGGTCAATCAGCTGTGGTAGCCATCTTGATTAAGGTTGGCACCAAAAGTTAATTAATAGTAGATGCAATCCAATTATTATTATAATTTTTTTTTGAGTTTCTTTAAAATCCATCCAGTGGTTCATGAGACAGTTTGCCTTTTAAGACAGTGGTCAACAAGTCTGGTTGTGATCTTTGAGGGCGCTGTTAACAATGTTCTGATGTCATTTGAACAGAAGAACTAAACTATTTGTTTCACTCCTGTCTTAACTTTGGGCTAATAAGAATCAAGATACAGAAAAGAGAACATGCATGTACTGGAAAAAAAACGTTTGAGTTTTAACTGCACACAAACTGAAGCACAATAAACTCACGAGGGGAAACGTGAGCACGAAGGTGAGCCATCCTCCCAGCAGGATTGTCAGGACGACCAGCGTCAGCCGGTCCTGGGTCATGTGCACAGGCAGCACAGAGGCTGGTTTCTGTACCTGCCCAGCTGCTTTGCCTTCAGACCCCACCTTGTTAGCATTAGCATCACTATGGCCTCCAGAAGCTGTCTGAAACTAAAAACGTAGGGAAAAAAAATATATATATACAGTATATATACAGAAGAAAACAGTCACACCTCCTCAACCCACAGCAGCATCTAACATCACTCCTCCATCAACACCCCCTCTGTCTCTCCCTCCCCCCACCACTCAAGTTGCACTCCAGATATGTGAAGCTGATGTGAGCCGATTGTTCCAGAAACAAAAGATCAGAAAAGCACCTGGACCAGATGGTGTCTCACCTTCCTGCCTTAAGATCTGTGCTGAACAACTGGCTCCAATCTTCACAAATATATTTAACAAATCTCTGGAGCTGTGTGAAGTCCCTTCCTGCTTCAAACGCTCCACCATCATTCCAGTCCCCAAGAAAACCTCCATCACAGGACTAAATGACTACAGGCCCATCGCCCTAACATCTGTGGTCATGAAGTCCTTTGAACGGCTGGTCCTGACCCACCTGAAGGACATCACTGGACATCTGCTAGACCCCCTGCAGTTTGCCTACCGGGCAAATAGGTCAGTGGATGATGCAGTCAACATGGGACTGCATTTCATCCTGCAGCATCTAGACCACCCGGGGACTTATGCAAGAATCCTGTTTCTTGATTTTAGTTCAGCATTTAACACCATTGTCCCAGACATTCTCTCCACAAAACTCTCCCAGCTCACTGTTTCTCCTGCCATGTGTCAGTGGATCACCAGCTTCCTAACAGGCAGGACGCAGCAGGTGCAGTTGGGGAAAATCATGTCCTCCTCACAGTCCATCAGCATTGGTGCCCCTCAGGGTTGTGTGCTCTCTCCACTGCTCTTCTCTCTATACACCAATGACTGCACCTCTAATGACCCGTCTGTTAAACTCCTGAAGTTCGCAGATGACACTACAGTCATTGGACTTATCAGTGATGACAACGAGTCTGCGTACCGACAGGAGGTGGAACGACTGATGTCCTGGTGCAGCCTGAACAAACTGGAGCTGAACACACTGAAGACAGTAGAGATGAGAGTGGACTTCAGGAGACACCCCCCAGAACTGCTGCCCCTCAAAATCTTCAACAGCCCTGTGTCTACGGTAGAGTCCTTCAGGTTCCTGGGAACCACCATCTCACATGACCTGAAGTGGGAGCCCAACATCACCTCCATCCTCAAAAAGGCCCAGCAGAGACTGTACTTCCTACGCCAGTTGAGGAAGCTGGACCTGCCTCAGGAGCTGCTGATCCAGTTCTACACTGCAGTCATTGAGTCCATCCTGTGTACATCCATCACAGTCTGGTTTGGAGCAGCCACAAGGCAGGACAGGAACAGGCTGCAGCGAACAGTGAGGACAGCTGAGAAAGTCATTGGGGCTTCACTGCCCTCCATTCAGGACTTGTACCACGCAAGAACCAGGAAACGGGCTGGAAAAATCACCACAGACTCCACACACCCGGGTCACAACATGTTCCAACTTCTCCCGTCTGGCAGACGCTACAGATCTGTGTCCACTAAGACTGCCAGACACAAAAACAGTTTCTTCCCCCAGGCCATCACCATCATCAACAGCTGATCATCAGACATCCATCAGCGTGACCCCCAACCCATTCACATCCCCCATGTGATGTGAATCCTTCTGTATTTTGTGTATTATTTGTACGTTTTTTTTATGTAAAGTATCTGTATACATTAATTTTTAGCATTTTTAGAGAGACACTTTCTAGAGAGACACGAACAGCCGGAAACAAATTCCTTGTGTGTGTCAACATACTTGGCCAATAAACCTGATTCTGATTCTGATATATCTAGATAGAGATATATCTATATAGAGATATATCTATATAGAGATATATCTATATAGAGATATATCTATATATATCTATATAGATCTATATAGAGATATATATCTCTATATCTCTATATCTCTATATCTCTATATCTCTATCTATATCTCTATATCTCTATCTATATCTCTATATCTCTATCTATCTATCTCTATATCTCTATCTATCTATCTCTATATCTCTATCTATCTATCTCTATATCTCTATCTATCTATCTCTATCTATCTATCTCTCTATCTCTATCTATATATCTCTATCTATATATCTCTATCTATCTATCTCTCTCTATCTCTATCTCTATATCTATCTATCTATATCTATCTATATATATCTATATCTATATCTATATCTATCTATCTATCTATATATATCATACAAGGTTATAGAATGTTTCTAAACATGGATCTTTGGAAACCAAATAAAAAGAAGTTTAGTGCTAATTTATAGTCAATTCAACAAACAAAAACACAGCCGTACACCGCATGCCATGCAACTAAACACAGGTTTTTAATGTGTTCTGTATTCACAAGCATACGCTTAAAGGTGGGGTATGTAACATTGTAATGTAGTCTGTAACTTTTCAAACAATATATTTTTAACATATTTCTTCACTCTGTCACTATCTATTGACAGACTGATGTTAGACAAAGTAATCTCTGAAAAAAAACTATAGTCCCCTTGCTTCTCTATCAGCATTTATAAAAACACTGAAAACACAAGAGTGACCCGGACAATGATCAGCCAGTAAAAACAGAGTTGTTTGTCACACCCCAACCCACGCCCCCACCTGTCCCAGCCGTAGCTCGTTCTCATTCAAAGGATTGCAAAGCGATGCAGGACTGTTTTTTATGCGACACAAAATGTATTAAATATCCCTTCTCTATCCCAGAGTTGGACTTTGAAGGGATTTCTCATTAAGTGTTCGAATGACCAGTCTCTCTTAGAAAAATGATGAAGATTTATTGACAGAAACACAGGTTTACAGGTTAACAGAGTTACAGCATGAATAAGCAATTCTTTGTGCACAGAGAATTGTGAGCATTTTGACAGACCTGTCCTAGGCGAGGTTCTTCAAAGTGCTGAAGATATCTGAGATGTTTTGGAGTATGAAGCTGCAGTTTGAGCTTCTCTGGTCTCTGATTGGCTCAGAGCATTGATAAGGCGTCCTGGAGCCTCTCGTGTTTGTCATTTCTATGACCTTGTAGATTTATAGCTGTGGTGAGAAGTCTCTCGAAACTGTGTTCTTTGTTCTGCTTATCTGCTCAGTAAGAGAGTTTTAGAAATGTACCATTTGTAAGGGTGGCTCCCTCTGTTGATCTTGTCTTCATGTTTATGGCTCCCTCTGTTGGTCTTGTCTTCATGTTTATACTTGTTTAGTCTTCTTGTTTATTTTAGGTTCCCCATCTAGTACAATCTGCATATCTCCTTTAGGTTCCCATCCAGTTTAGTCCTCATGTTTATTTCTGGTGTAGTCATGTTTTTAGGTCCCCTTATTATTATTTAGTTCAACCTAGAGTACTGTCACCCTGGTTTACCTCCCACGTTTCAGAGTCAGCCTTGTTCTGTTAATTGTTCCCAGGTGTTTGTCGTTACTCCCTGTCTTGTCTGTGTGTGTATAAATACTCTGTCTGCAGTCTGTTTTGTGTCGGGTCTTTGTCCCTGTTCCCTGATGTGTCGTGTCCCAGCTCCTTGGTCTTGTGAGTATGTTTAAGTAGCTCCATGTTTCAGTGTTAGAGCTCCACGTTTTGTGTTAGTACTCCAGCCACAGTCAGAGCTGTATTAGTTTTGTTTGTACTGCCACGTCAGTATTTTGAGTTTGTTAATTAAAGTGTTTTGATATTTACTCGTGCCTCTGTGAGTCTACCTGTCTGCTCCACGGGACTCACCCCTCATCCCACATCAAACCGTGACAGAAAAGACCCGACCATTTTGAGTCCCGCAGACAGGTAATTCGGACTTACCCAGGGGCAGTGATGTCTGCGCCGGCTCAGAGGGAAGCCGCAGTCATCAGAGTCGGCGGGTTTCGAACTGAACCCGCTTGGAGCCGCCACGAACCCGGGTTGGAACAGTCTTCGTGTCCACCGCTGGTCGCGGAGCCAGCGAGGAGGAAGCGAGGTGATGGCCGCTCCGACCAGTTGAAGTCCTTCACTCCTGCACGAGCCATTTCGCTGTGGTGGGTGTCCGACGACGAGTCGGATTCGGATCCGGAAGGACTCCTGCCCGTTCCAGCTCCAGGGACACGGCGCCGCCGAAGGGGGCGGCGACGGGCGAATGCACGCGTTTCCGGGTTTCGGCCCGTTCTCCCCCTTCATTCTCCCATGCTGTCAGAAAGGCCGGGGGGGATTACGAAGGGGGAGCTCCCATGCTCCGTGACGTCTCAGGGGAGACATGCGCAGAACACGTCTGCAGGAAACACAGAGGCTCCTGTACGCCACATAACCAAGAGGAAGCCTCTTCACAAGACTCGTTCACAGCAGTGTTCGAGCTCCCAATCTGAGGAGGAACATGCAGACTCCGACCCGGCCACAGGGGTCGCTGTGGGACAGAGTTCTGCGGCCACTCTCACCATACAGCAGATAGACTGATTCATGCAGCTGTCAATAACCCGGATCCTCATTATAAATATAAGACTTACTCCATTATTGAAGATATCATTATTAACAGTCCTTGTTTAGAACCTAACTCAGGTCTCTCTCAGATGTTGACTTTGGCTACAGCCCTGAAGGACGAGTTGTCTGTTTCTAAGTGTGTCTCTCCAGCCTCGTCCACAGAAGACGTTGTGTCTCCAGCCTCGTCCACAGAGGACGTTGTGTCTCCAGCCTCGTCCACAGAGGACGCTGTGTCTCCAGCATCTTCCACAGAGGACGCTGTGTCTCCAGCATCTTCCACAGAGGACGCTGCGTCTCCGGCATCGTCCAGAGGACGCTGCGTCTCCGGCATCGTCCACAGAGGACGCTGCGTCTCCGGCATCGTCCACAGAGGACGCTGCGTCTCCGGCATCGTCCACAGAGGACGCTGCGTCTCCGGCATCGTCCACAGAGGACGCTGCGTCTCCGGCATCATCCACAGAGGACGTTGCGTCTCCGTCCTCGCCTGCAGTCTCGACGGTGGTCTCCTCGCCTGCAGTCTCGACGGTGGTCTCCTCGCCTGCAGTCTCGACGGTGGTCTCCTCGACTGCAGTCTTTACAGATGACTTCTCGTCCCCTGTTTCCACGCTTCCAGAGGGTCCCAGCGCTGCAGACGTCTCGTTGCTTGACGAAGACATTGGGGATGTCTCAACGCTCGAAGGCGTCTCAACGTTCGTGGACGCCTCCACCTCTACGGAGGGTCCCGGCGCGACTGACGCCTCCACCTCTACAGAGGGTCCCGGCGCGACGGACGCCTCCACCTCTACAGAGGGTCCCGGCGCGACGGACGCCTCCACGTCAATGAAGGGTCCGCTCGCCGCTGACGCATCGATAGAGGGTCCTCTTACCGTTGACGCCTCCACATCGATGGAGGGTCACGTATCCAGTCTCGAGGGGTCCCAGGAGGGACCCCCTCACGTCTCCAGTCTCGAGGGGTCCCAGGAAGGACCCCTTCTCATCTCCAGCTCTGGGAGGGTCCTGGAAAACTTCACGCCTCCAGAGGGTCTCTCGACGTCTTCTCCAGAGGGTCGCTCGACGTCGTCTCCAGAGGGTCACTCGACGTCGTCTCCAGAGGGTCGCTCGACGTCGTCTCCAGAGGGTCGCTCAACGTCGTCTCCAGAGGGTCGCTCGACGTCGTCTCCAGAGGGTCGCTCGACGTCGTCTCCAGAGGGTCGCTCGACGTCGTCTCCAGAGGGTCGCTCGACGTCGTCTCCAGAGGGTCGCTCGACGTCGTCTCCAGAGGGTCGCTCGACGTCGTCTCCAGAGGGTCGCTCGACGTAGTCTCCAGAGGTCTCGCAGCCGCTAGAGGTCTCGCAGCCGCCAGAGGTCTCGCAGCCGCCAGACGCCTCTACACCGATGGAAGGTCCTTACGTCGATGACGTCTCGTTGCTTGGCGCCGCCACGCCGCTTGATGGGGTTCCTGTTCTGGGTGGGCCCTGGAGGGTCCCACCCTCGTCTTCACCTGTCCTGGGGCCTCGTCTCCTGCGGAAGCTCCTGCTCGATGGACAGCCCCCGGGTCACCCGCCTAAGGTGTCTCTGTGGGATGGACGGGCTCCCGGTCGTCCACCGGACGGGGTCCTGCGTGTTGGATGGTTTCCCGGTCGGCCACCTGAGGGGTCCTTGCCCGAGGTCGACATCCTGGCTTTGATGTTTGGGCGCTTGTTGGTTTTTTAGGTTTAGCCTTTTATGTTTAGCATTTTTCCCGGGTCCTGTTCCTGTCGGTTTTTGGTTTGTTGTCCTTGTGTTTCGTCCTTGTGTTTTCTCGTGCCCACCGTCCCTGCAGTTCCTCCCTCCGCCCGTCCTGTTTTTTGTGGGGTGTTCTTTGGGGCCGCCAGGGGGCGTCCTTGAGGGGGGGGTACTGTAAGGGTGGCTCCCTCTGTTGATCTCGTCTTCATGTTTATGGCTCCCTCTGTTGGTCTTGTTTTCATGTTTATACTTGTTTAGTCTTCTTGTTTATTTTAGGTTCCCCATCTAGTACAATCTGCATATCTCCTTTAGGTTCCCATCCAGTTTAGTCCTCATGTTTATTTCTGGTGTAGTCATGTTTTTAGGTCCCCTTATTATTATTTAGTTCAACCTAGAGTACTGTCACCCTGGTTTACCTCCCACGTTTCAGAGTCAGCCTTGTTCTGTTAATTGTTCCCAGGTGTTTGTCGTTACTCCCTGTCTTGTCTGTGTGTGTATAAATACTCTGTCTGCAGTCTGTTTTGTGTCGGGTCTTTGTCCCTGTTCCCTGATGTGTCGTGTCCCAGCTCCTTGGTCTTGTGAGTATGTTTAAGTAGCTCCATGTTTCAGTGTTAGAGCTCCACGTTTTGTGTTAGTACTCCAGCCACAGTCAGAGCTGTATTAGTTTTGTTTGTACTGCCACGTCAGTATTTTGAGTTTGTTAATTAAAGTGTTTTGATATTTACTCGTGCCTCTGTGAGTCTACCTGTCTGCTCCACGGGACTCACCCCTCATCCCACATCAAACCGTGACACCATTAGATGTGTCCTGTGTGTGATATTAATGTAAATTAATGTCCAGATCCTAGTATGTGTGTGTGGTTCATAAATACTACTTATTTTAGTAGTATGATTCCTGTGTTTGTGTGTTCCGATTTCCTCAGAAGGCCAAGAGAAGCACAAAGGGCAACTGCCCGCTTAGCATGTTATCTGCCTCTGAACATCCTGTTTGTTAGATCTAAAAGTATGTCTTATAATGTTGTCTAATTGCATAAACATATGTAAAACAGTTGTGAATACCTTGATTATAAAGCACTTGTGTATTAATCATGTACAGTAGTGTAGTCGATTCAAATGAGATTAACATACAGAACTTCTAAACGTGTGTATTTTCCTTCAACTTTTATTTAGTTTTTTTGCCAAAAGTCAAGTGATCGCTTCATCCTTCACTGACAGGAATGAGGAAATGGAATTTGTCACGACTCACGAGCGAATTAAAACATGTCCAACGTTGCTTCTTGAACCTCTGCTGATTTCTTCTGGTTTTTGTGTTGTTGGATGAGTGATTCATGGTTTTATTATATTTTTTAAACAGTTATATTATCATATAAACACAGAACTTCGGAGCGCAGAGACAGGACATGTACTGGGGGCGGAGCATTCCAGACATTCCAGACCAGCGCTGACAGACATGAGGAAGTCACGAGCGAATTAAATCATGTCCAAACGTTGCTTCGTGAACCTCTGATGATTTCTGCTGGATTTTGTGTTGTAGGACTAGCGCTCCATGGTTTTATTTTATTTTATTAGAAGGTTTTATTAACATAAACACAGAATATTGCAGCGGCTCTGAGCAGACAGCAGCAGGGGGCGGAGCAGATCCCAAGTTCAGCAGAGCACGGACTGTGCCATATATGGCTCTGAGGGGAGGGAGCAGAATGCTTTTCTGCGCTGAAAATATTTCTAAGTCCCAGAGTGTTCAAATATCGCATACCATACCTTTAAGCTGTGCGTGTGGTTAAATACATGCAACATTTTAGAACTGTTATTTTAGTAAAAGTTAAGGTGTTTACTTACTGAAGACGCGAGTATCCGCCATCTTGAAATCTAAACTGGGGGCCGAGTGGGAGTTTACCACTAGAGGGGGTGTGAACGCAGCACAACCCCCCACCTCGTCTCTCGGCACACCCATTTTCATGCATTTTTTGAATCTTGTCTTGGGGCGGAGCTACCGTTTCACGGTGGGGTGAGCACCTCTTTAAGTTCTGTAATTATTTTGGTGGGTTAAATTAATTGACCATGGTTGAAATTTCATATGTTGTTCATTAGCTTTCTGTAGTTTTGTTAATGGCTCCATTCAGTCAGTGATCAAATTCAAATTGGCAAAATTAAGACTTAAAAGAGTGTAGAGAATTAAACCAACAACTTAAATGTCATTGGTACAACGATGCACTTGTACTTAGCAAAATTAAGAATTAAGAGTTGAGAAAATTAAACCTACAACTTAAATGTAATTGGTATAACAATGAGATTTTACTTAGCAAAAATTGAGAAAACTCAAAATTCTTAATGCATAACGTTGCTTTGTTTTTTTTTTGAATAAACTCAATTATTATTTTTTTAACAGTGAAATGTTGGAGCCATTCAAACATGCCTGTTAAAGCTGCGCTGACATCTTGTAACTATGCATCATATTGCACTACATATATATAGTTTATCATTCAACTATGTTCGTTTTTGCAAACAAACATATAAATATATTTAATTTTAATTTAAAATTGATTTTAAACTTTGCGCCGTGTTTATTCATGGGAAATCTGATTTCACGCGAACGCAGCATATATGACGTAACGAGACGTAGAGGGCTCCGCGGTTTTGCATTTACATATTAGGACGGACAATTTAAAACCCGACAAATTTATCAATCTAAGTGAATATTTGAGCTACATGTCTTCAGTTTGGGAAGCAGAAAGTTAGATGAACAAGAAACAGCAGGTTCTAATTTAGGTCTGCACCCGTATTTATTTGATTTTTACCTTATCAGGAAGCGAGGAGGCTCCGAGGGGGGGTGGCAGCTTTATTTATTCCATTCCCAGACAAAGTATTTCTTCTTTTGGGAAAGTGAAAAGGCTCACTTGTTCACTGATGATATTAGAACACCCAAGGACACAACGTACAGCATTTTATTTATTATTTATGTAATTTATTCATATTAAATCAAAACACAAAACAAATTCAGAACATATATAGAAAGCAAAAAAAAAACAGATTTAAAATGAAAGGAAGCAGATGAAGAATAAAATTCTTATAATATCTGCCCCTTCTAAAAACAAAATTCTGTTTAACACTCAAATCAAACAATGATCATACATGAACAAAAAATTCATAGCCCATAACAATTGTTGAAGATTAATAAATTAACAATTTTGCATTTGTAGATATCTATTTAAGAATTTGCGTTTAATCAACTTTTTAAATATAGGTTTTGATTCAATTTTTTTGTCATCATATTCCAAACCATTCCACAAATCTATTCCATGCATTAATGTAAACCGACCCTTTAAACTGGTTCTATAATGTGGCTTAAAAAAAAATGTATGTTCCC
Source organism: Garcialebias charrua (assembly GCA_038048925.1). Classification (NCBI taxonomy): domain Eukaryota; kingdom Metazoa; phylum Chordata; class Actinopteri; order Cyprinodontiformes; family Rivulidae; genus Garcialebias; species Garcialebias charrua. The sequence continues at coordinate 91,739 of JBBPBX010001099.1, read as the reverse complement.
TTAAGATTGTAACAGCTTTTTCTTTTTAAAAAATGTTTTTGAATATTATGAGGTAGTTTGTGGTTTTGAGCTTTATGCATTAATAAGTAAATATTGTATTCTACTAGATCGTAAAACTTCAATAGTTTCATTTTATAGAATAGATTGTTTGTAGGATGATAATAATGCATTCTTGTTATAATTCGTATAGCTCTTTTTTGAAGGATGAAAATAGGCTTTGTTAAGGTTTTGCACGCAGTTCCCCAGACATCAACACAATAAATTAAGTGTGGTACTATGATTGTATTGTATAACAAATACAAGGCATTGTCATTCAGTAAATCCTTTGCTTTATATAATACTAGGGCATTTGTCAAGTAAAACAAGAAAGAAAAGAAGGCGAGCTGCATGCAACCTGCTGACAGACGCAGGCTGGTTCTACGTCTCGTTACGTCACATATGCTGCGTTCGCGTGAAATCGGATTTCCCATGAATAAATACGGCGCAAAGTTTAAAATCAAAATTAAATATGTTTATAAGTTTGTTTGCAAAAACGAACATAGTTGAATGATAAAACATATATATGTAGTGCAATATGATGCATAGTTACAAGATGTCAGTTCAGCTTTAAATTTTCTAATGAACCAATGGACAGATTTTGAAGAAACATTCTGCAAGCTATGAACACAGCAAAATGTTGTTTTTTTCAGTGTAAAGTTTGAGTTGATGGGGGTTGATTTGGGAGTTGTTTTAACACTTGAGTGATCAAAAAGCTCTGTGAGCATTGTCTGTCAAACGAGTTAATTGTTAACATCTGTGACAGAGTTAGATTCACTCCAGGTGGAGCTAATAAAAGGTGGAGCTAATAAACATTTAAGTTGTGCCCGACATTATTGTTGTGCCAATTCCTATGGTGCTGGGAAGTTTATTTTTTGGAACAGACACACTAGAAACACAGAATGCACTTTTAATGTTTTGTAAAACAAAACATTGAATGCTACCACGTTAGTGAAAGGAAATAACCCAATTTTAGTTTTAAAAATGCACCTTAATATTTCATAAAATAACACAATGTGTGTTAAAAAATAAACACAACAGGGGGAGTGATGGCACAGAGGCTAGAGAGGGTGTGCCTGTGATCAGAGAGCCTCCAGTAAACCCTGGTCTAACTCCCAGACTGACCACAAAAAAATGTGTGAGGTAAAGGTGCAACACCCATGCCCCCCACCCCCACCCCACAAGCAAGCCCTTCCAATGCCTCTAGGGCACTCCAGATGGTAGCACCCCACATGCGTGTGCCCCCATGTTCAATGGGAAAAATGCTGAGAATCAATTTCCCTATTGGGGATTAAAAGATTAAAATAAAATAAAAATGTTTTAAAAGCATTTAAGTGTCAAAATAACGATGTTAAAAAAAATAAGACTTACAGTGAAAGAGAATAACAAGAGTTAAAAGTACACTTGAAGTGAACACCAAGGGTGTCACATATTTAACACTACCGTATTAGTGTTAATATTTTAACACTTTTCAAAGCAGTTTTAACTTGGAATCTGTGAGAATTATATAAACAGAAAAAGTGTCAAATTCAACACCATATGAGAGTTGAATCAACACTCCTGTTTTTTGCCATTGTTGTGAAATAAAATATTTTATTCTTCGTGTTTTTATTCCACCAGAAGGTGTTTTCAAATGATGCAGTTTGTGTCCTCTCTGTCTGTCTCAGTTTTATGACTTTGCAGATATTTGGCTTGGGAGAAGTCCACTGAAAGCCACTCTCTGGTTCTGCATGTTTGCTCAGTCAGGGAGTGTCAGAACAACCCTAATCTATGTGTGTCTTTGGTATGGTTTGGTGTCCAGTTGCACTGATTGGTCACTTGGTGGTCTACTAGTGTGTGTGTGATTTGTGGGTGCTCAGCATTGTTGTATATTTAGTTTTGGAAACCAGAGTAAGCTGAAACCCCCTGAGACCTGGGTAAACCAGAACAGAAGCTTTCTGGCAGTGGGGTAGGACAAGAAAACAAAGCAAACTGCTCTTATTGGTTAAGGCAGGAAACACCCTACAAGAAAACAAAGCAAAACTTCTCTTATTGGTTGAGAGCAGAAAACGCCCCACAGAAGAGTATAAAAGTATAAGTTTCCATCCTCCAACAGACAACGCAGAAGCAGGCCACGAGGGACCAACCCATCAGGTTGTATGCTGTCTCCATTGAATGCGCATTTATGTTCTCTTTGTTCTCCTGTCTTTCATTCTTTCTCTTTCTGTCTTCTCATATGAGATCATATATATATATATAGCTTATAAAATATAACAAATGTATTCTGTGACTTTTTAAACTTATGATTAATTAAACTGGTTTGGAACTTTAAGTGAGCGTTTGTCGTGTATTCAGCGTACCTCCTTTTTCTGATCCAAATTTAACCAAACAACGAACTTTGAGCTTAACGCCAACAAATTTGGAGGTTCCACCGAGATTGGTTGGACAGGAAGGGACAAGCGCGAGTCCAGAGCACTGATCAGTGACCGGTCTACACAACAATGAGGTAAGCAGATTGCCTGTTTCAACAAAAATCTGAAATTGGACATTTATAGGCAAATTTTAACTCAGTGTGTTGGACTCCAGTAATATAAGGAAATAAAATGAGTAGGTACCTACACGTAAAGAAAAATAATAATACCCAAGTCCCAGGTAAAAACACGCAGTGGTCGCGCCTCCCAGATGCCGATGGGCGTCTGGAACAGAGGGGTCAGGGTTTTAGGATAAATAAATTTATTCGCCGCTGACCCTGTAACTCTGAGACCAAGTTAGCTGTAAACTTGCTAGGGTGGTGTCTAGCTTAAAAGAGTGACAATTTAGACTTACTTATAATTAGAGACTAAATAAGTAAGTGCGGGACGGGTGAGAGTTTGAAATAGATGCGCTGACTTTCGCTGATAAAATAATCCGATAGTTCCAAACCTGGACCAGTTAAAAATAGAATAAAATTAGTCACAGAATACTAAATCCTTTTTTATGTTCTAAAATAATGGTTTCCTGCCATGTGAGGAGTCAATACATACCAATCTTATTTTACACTCAGAAGGTTCTTTTCATGGTGTCAGAGTCTCGCGTGAATGAAGTGCAAAAGTTGGCCTGTCCATTGTCTTTCATGTTTGTCTTTTGTCAAGAACTATAAGGCCAACTGCGTGGATGAATTACAAGAAAAAAGTTCCGGTTGTTCCAGTATCAATAAAGATTAATAGGCTTGGTGTGTGTGTGACATGGAGGAGAGTTTCAGAAAAAAAAAAAAAATGGGAGTTAAAACTGCATATTTCTTGGTGCATTTGTGTGTACAACTGGACCAGTGCTCTGTTTTTATTTTTTATTTATTTTATAGACGTTTTAATAAGATATAACACCGCTGCGGACTGTTGCTCGCTGCTCTCAAAGCCTCTCAGCTTCTGCCCAGAGAGGAGCAAGAGCCGCGCGGCTTCTCTCGTCTTCTCCCTGGCTCCCCGTTCTGCTGTTACCTTTGAAGTTCTTTCCGTTGACTCAGGGCTCGGTTCTGTCCAGCCTTGTTGCGTGGAGCACGCGCGCTCAGAGCTCCGCTGCACGGCTACCTTTCTGAACTCCCGACCCACGGGGAGAGAAAAAAGAGAGGGGCAGATCTTCCCGGAGCTTTTGCTAAAAATCTGCTATAAATCATGAAAAACACATTTAGCGTTATTTCTCTACAATATAAATAAACGCTCCTGTATTATTTTTAAATAAACAAATAAATAATGGCGATGCAATTTGAAAACATGGTGAGTCATGGACTTTAAAGAATTCAAAAACAGAGGGAGAAAAATAATGATTACTGTATTTTTAGCCTGTATGACATATTTATGGATTGCTTTTTCTTCTTAAACTTGTCACAAGCTATCTGAGGATTAAATATGAAACAAACATTGAGGCGCTGAGGTTAAGAACAAAGTTTATTTAGATACAGCAGTTTAATAGAGTAATAAACTAGTCTTCACCTCCTCAGTAGCTGGCGCTGGTTTCCTGAAACACAGAATAAACATTACATTAAAATAGTTTACACTTCTTCATTATAACAGGATTAGATAATTTTCTACAACGTGAATGTGGGTGAAATGAAAAAATAGAACTTCAGCTCAGCTCTGAACGAGGGTCTGGGTTTAACCAGGCTAGAAGGCCTCAGGACGGGTAACAGTTTGTTGAATAAACAAATAAAATATTTGCGAATAGTTCGAGATAAATTAATTAGGGCCGAATGAACCTTCACGGTTGGAAGGATTGATCAAAAAGGATTATGACATTCTATCTCAATAATTTTAGGTTATAACACTTAAACAACCGGGAAATTTGGAAATTGCAGTAGGATCTCCCGTCAGCATAGCATAGTCTGCCCAACAGTGGACATTTTATAACTTTGTAACGGTAGACAGCTCACATCGGATTCGCTAACAAAGCGTACAGAGTGGCGCATCGTGTAGATAAACAATATCGACTTTAAATAATCCAAATTTAGTTTTTGTAGATGAAATTAGCAGCTAACAGCAAAGCTAACGAGCCACTAGGTTCGACGTGGTTCACGAGACGTCGTCTTATAATTTGTGTATAGGACGTGAGGAGGTAGAACCGAACGTATCATACTTGCATTTTCCAATATAAGAAGCAGAGAAAGTGGATTACCAATCTGGAAGACGTACTTTTGTGAATAGTTCCAGGGAATGTACACGTCTTGTGAGCGTTGACCGGAAGAGCATGGTTGCCAGATCTCTAGACCGAAAGAAGCGATCAGCTCCTTCAAAACAAGCACAAATAAGCGACTCAATGTCCGCGAGAAGCAAAAATGAAAACCCGCCACAAGCGGATGATCAAATTTGAAAGCGACTCCAGGGAAAAACAAGCCCAATGCCGCTCGAAATAAGCGGACTTGGCAACTACGGGACGCAAAAGACACAGTTTCTCTGTATAGCCTGAGCAGGGTTGCCAGGTGAGAAATGTAGGATTATCGTACACCCATCATAAACAAAATAAGTATGCTCTATAGTCACTCTATTGTTGAATACTGTAGCGTTTGACAGGCACTCACAGCTTTGTGGTGTCAGTACTGGGGGGAACCATAGACATTAACACGCATTATTGTCTGGTGGCAAATAATGAGCTCTACAGAAAGTCTTCTGTCACATTTAGAAAAGCACGATTAGCTGGAATTTCAAGACGCCTTCAGGGTTCACCAAAAACTCCGACAGACAGTTGCGACAGGCTGATGGAAACCGATCACAACTACACGTTCACAGAATGGCGAAATTATTGTATTTTTGGCCTTTTTGGGATTATTGATCGTACATCGTACAGAGGGCAAAATTATCGTACAAATACGAAAATTATCGTGCAGCTGGCAACATTGAGCCTGAGTATAATGGAGACCCCTGATGGACGAAAAAAGGTACTGCAGACAGGAGCGTAATAATTTCTAGAAAAGCCAAAAACAGGTCGGAGTCACTTTTATTTGTAATTTAATTTAGTCATCCAGTTGGGTTATTCGTTCTGAAACATTTAATAAAAGTAAAAGGATGCAGGTGCAGATTTTAATAACTGTTTGGAGTCAGATGAATAAAAGAAGAGGACAGATTGGGGTTTGAAGAAAAATAAATAATGATAATGATAATAATGAATTCAATTTATAACGCACTTTTCATTAATAAAAATCTCAAAGTGCTGGAGAGGGAGTAGCCCTCACAATCAGGTCCTGAATAAATACACCTTTAATTTTAATCTATTGAGGACATAAATTTAATCTCAATTTATAATAAGTGGAGAATTGGATTTTAAAAAAATCGACTAAGGGATGTCAAAGACCCGGCCTGCGGGCCGCATCCAGCCCGCCAGGGGGTTTTAGTCGGCCCGCAGATGAATCTGAATTATTAAAAAAAATAAAAAATAAAATAAACGCTATTTTCTTAAAAATCTGCAGTTCCTATGTTGTCCGCAATAGAGGCGCTGTGTTTTAGTCAGTTGTTGTCCTACTGAAACCGGCTACCTCTAGGACCCAGGGGCGCTGTGTTTTAGTGCAGCAGATAGCAAACGGAGGCTCTGCTCATTTTCCCTGTCTTTATGTGCGCAGCAAGCGTTCATCCTGATGTGAAACAGCACAAAAACAAGATTTCAGGGTTGTGAGGGAGTTTTAGAAACAATTCCAGGTCTTTAGAGGAATAGAATATATCTTTATTGACAGGGCACATGATTAAAATTACGCACAGTTGCTTCCCAGATGTGGAAAATGGATTTAAAATTTCATTTCTAAATTTTGATGCATTTTTAACATGCAGGAAAGGGTTTTAACAGAACTGTTTTTTTTTTGTATGTCCATAAGCCCAGATTTAGCTTTTTTAGATTTCTCTACCTAGATTATTGAGCATGCATCATGGTATTTAACAAAACAGTTTGTTGAATAATAATATAATAATATATATAATATAATAATGTTTTAAAACGTGCAATCACTGATCAGTTTTTTAATATGTAATGCACTTAAATGTTAAAACTGAGTAAAAATGTAAAAGGACAATTAATTTAATGTTAATATCTTTATAATTTATTTATTCTTTGCACTAATACAAAGACAAAAAGTGGACTTTTGGAATGAGTATTCTGGTCTGACCCCCTTGAGATCAGATTAAGCTGTATGCGGCCCCCAGATCAAAATGAGTTTGACACCCCTGGTTATACCTGGAACAACAGGCCAAAATGAACGAGCCCATATTTTTACTTTGAATAAATGAGCCACTGAGCTTAATAATTTCAAATTGACAATTTAGGAGGGCATCTAGCGGTGCCGTTTAGACATGAAAATATACACGATACATAAATAAATCCAACAAGAAGGCAGATCTTAGAAGGCTCAAGGAATTTGCTAATTATCATAGACTGTATACTGTCAAGTGGGTTTTAGAAAACCGTACATTGTATGTTCTGAAATAAAAGTAGGCTACAGTATTTTTTGGTTTCAGGGTAAATTGATTATTTCACTTTGAGGTAAACTAATGTTTTGGATCCGTTGTGCAGATCAGATTAAAAGATGCCTCCGTCGAAGGATCTATATTAAAGCTTGTGAACAGAAAATTAATTGGATCTTGGTCTGTAAAGCTTGTGAACAGAAAATTAATTGGATCTTGGTCTGTTAAGATTTTTTAATCTTTTTTTAAATTTTTTAAATAAGCCTCATTGAACAGTGTTGGTGGAACGGCAAAAGTGAGTCTTATGAATCCTACCTCATCTTTACAGAACACATAATGGTAAATATGCATTAAGATAGGCCTCTGTCAAAACACATGTAGCATCTGACTTTTGAATCTCAGCTACGTGGTTATTGATCAGATCGGATCAGATTTAATATGAAGGTGTGTCTAGAAACTGACTCACTGTGACTTTACTGGGAAAAACAACAACATGGAGTGGACTCATATGCAACCTTGCTCAAAGAACTTTTGAGGGGCTTACGCAAGGAACGACTGAAAACAACAAAGGCACCAAAAGAACAAAAGACTGTCCACAAAAACTTTCAGCCGAGCAGAGGCAAAGACTTTCTCAAAGAACTGTCAAAACATGGTCATCAGACACAAATGGCCAGAATATACGGTCCGGATTTGGGGGGATCCTGACGAGAATCAGAACCCAGTGAACGTCTCACTGGGGGCTGGAACAAGAGAAAGCTGAACACGTTCTCCAAACAGACAAGAGAACAAATGGTCCTGAAGTCACTCATACCAGCAAAGGCCACACCCATGTTGATCTGTGAAGATCTGTCGTTGATCTTAGTAGCCGGGATCAAAACTACAGTTGCTATAATGCATTTTTTAAATGAAACACATAGGCACCTTTAGGGCCTGCCAGCGCTGGCTTCATGATTCTTAGTTATACTGTGCTCAGGTGGATCTGACGACTTGCTTCTTCTGGTTCCTGTAGCTATGTTTCCATCCAATTTAAATTCGATTTTTGAGCGAATTTTAGAAAATTTCGCTAAAATGTAAATTAAAATTATGAGGATCAGAAGTGTTTCCATTAAACTGGCTTGAAGCGCATCTGCAATGCCACGCAAAGCGTCTCTACGTCAGACGTCAGCGTCATTACGTCACACGTCAGCGCCATACGTCAGACGTCAGCGTTACGCACTTCCACAGTAAACAGGAAGTAGCGTTTGAAAACAGACATCTCGGCAAAATGGAGAGAATATTTCAGGTATGTGTTGCTATCGGGCAAGTTGTATTTATTCTGTCATGCCAACTAGTTTTAGCGATGTTACATGTTGTCCGGAGCGGAAACAGCTGATCAGTCACGTGACGTGAATGTTCGCTGCGGCAGAACTGAGTCGGCTAATCTGTTTCCATCTGTCGTTTAGCCGACTCAGCTCTGAATCGACTCCCCAAAAACTACCTCAAGCGAGCGTATAAACTTTAGAGCGACTTAGAGGAAGTTAACTCGAATTATGCCGTTTCCATTTAGCTTTTCTGATGCGATGCTTCATAATGCGCACCTAGAAACCTTGATGGAAACACGCCTAATAACTCTGTGGTGAAGCTGAAGGAAAGCAAGGGAAATTATCCTAGCTCCTGACCCTAAAACGAGTTAACTTTTATATTTTTGTTTTTGCAGTCATCCTTGGCGGAGTGCATGTTGGGAATCTGATGTGTCACAAGGGGTACATTTTGGTAAATGATTATAACTTTAAAGAAAATGAGATGATATCGTAGATTACAGTTAGCTATATGGTTGTGAAAACCAAATTAAGGTGGCAATAGGCTGAGGTTTAGGAAACATCTGACACTAGTGCTCAGGTTAAAGGATGGTAAATTTAGACACAATTTCCAATTTATTAACCAAATAACTTGGCATAATTGAAACAAGGTAGAGTTTTGTTTCAAAAGGGGGTTAGGAGGTTGACAGATGTTTCTAAAAATAGAGAGGTTGGAATTGGTCCCTAGAAATAACTAATTAGAAATAACTAGATTGTAAATGTTTCCTAGAAAATATGTTTCCTAGAAAATAACTAGATTGTAAAGGTTTCCTAGAAACAAGTAGGTTGACAAATGTTCCTAGAACTAATTAACTAAAAGATGGTAAATACATTTTAGTATACAAAGAATAATAAGGATAACTGATAAATTGGCGTAATAAACAAAGTTCACTTGCGTTGATATTGAGGCGGCATCGGTCTTGAACATTTTATTTTCTTTAATCATGTCATGGAGGAAGGAGTATTGATGCAAGCATATTTCAAATGAGCAATTAACAACACTGTTTTTTTTTCCTCTGTGAAATGTGTGTGAAACAGGATGGGGGACGCCCCTTGGAAAGGTTTCCTGGCCTGCAGGCTCAAACCACTCAAACCTGAAGTGGACCTGATCAGAGGATGTTTAGAAATATGATGGTTCTGTAGATTTATAGCAATTGACTTGACTAGATGACATGTGACTTATTGACTCAGGAAAAAGGTGTATAGAACCACAGGTGTACAATGTTTTGTGAATTATGCTCTGCCGCCACTTGCGATGTTACTTTTATGTGTGTAATTTCTGCTATAAGCTGAATGAAAAGGTACAGTATTTTTGTAAGTATGAACCGCCTTAAAAACTACTCATAACTAACCCTAATGAAGATTAAGTCTCTCCCAAACCCAACTAACATGCATGATTAATTCTTTGTACTACTGATTTATAATTTGTTGGGTGTTGTTTGCTATGGCACATTCTGTTTATTATAGGTGGTTCCTGGAAATGCTCCAGCTGAGGGGGTAAGGATGGAACTCTATTTTTGTTTTATTGCACATTTCCGGGTACAAATTTTAATATAACATTGGAGAAATTGGCTTACGTTTTAGAATCTGACTTATCAGCACCATTGTGAGTGGGTTTATGGATAGACAATAGAGAGTAATTTAACTCATATGGATTTACCCACGTTTGGGCCTTCTCTTAGATGAGTGAATTGGGTTAAACCAAGAAGGCCTTGTTGTAGTCTAACGAGTCGAAAATTTGTGGTTTAGATTTTCTCAACAGATTTTACAGGAGGCAAGACCAGACAGCCCTGGTCAAGTACGGACCCGTGTGGAGTCGTTGCACGCCACAGGCAGTGCGTGTCAATGCCAAGGGATCCACACGGTTCAGTGTGCTCCAGCCCGTGAACCAGGAAGGAGCTAAAGGATTGGACTGGACGACAAGAAGAGGTCGCATTCGAACTCTTGTGCCTTGGTAGACCAAAGTAGCCGAGTATAGTTGCATGCAGGCCCAGAAGGACTCTGTTTTAAGGGGCCACTCGGTGCTAGGAATATCCACACTTAGGACACCTAGAACGATAAAAACATTACATATTAGAGTTTCACATAACACGAAGAAAACTCGGGGACATAGGAGGACATTCCCAAGCAACGCCAGGGGAATGCCCCCGAGTATGTGTGGCACATTCAAAATGTATATTAAAGTTTCTGTGATGGTGATATAAATCTTGTTTTCTTTCTCTATTTTTGTGTGTTCAAGGGAGACAACTGCCTTGCTGCTGGAGGAGGAACTTGGGAAACTTAAGGTTTATAATTCTGCAATATCCTAAAGCGCTTACTATTATTATCGTTCATAGTTTGCATATACAGTACTGTATTTCCTTATATTCTACAATTTGCATATTAATAAATTAATTCGGGTCTGGAAGACCCACTGGACGATTGGCTGATAAAGATCTTCGGTCCCTGGAAACAGGTGTTTGTATCTATAATGGTATCATTGGCTATTTTCTTAGGCATACTTATAACTTGCGGGTGTTGCTGTGTGCCTTGTCTGAGGTCTCTAACGGTTTGACTTATCACGTCCACCCTGGAGAAGAGGGATCCTGAAGTGATGCGCCAACTGCTTTTGTTAAAAAACTATAACTTGGAGGATTTTGGAAAAAAACTGATTGAATATTGTTTATATATACGTTTAGTTGCGTTATTAGGTGTGTGATTTTATTTCTTTTGGGATGGACCTCAGGAATTGAGGTCCAAAGGGGGTTTGTTGTGAAATAAAATATTTTATTCTTCGTGTTTTTACTCCACCAGAATGGGTTTTCAAATGATGCAGTTTGTGTCCTCTCTGTCTGTCTGTCAGTTTTATGACTTTGCAGATATTTGGCTTGGGAGAAGTCCACTGAAAGCCACTCTCTGGTTCTGCATGTTTGCTCAGTCAGGGAGTGTCAGAACAACCCTAATCTATGTGTGTCTTTGGTATGGTTTGGTGTCCAGTTGCACTGATTGGTCACTTGGTGGTCTACTAGTGTGTGTGTGATTTGTGGGTGCTTAGCATTGTTGTATATTTAGTTTGGAAACCAGAGTAAGCTGAAACCCCCTGAGACCTGGGTAAACCAGAACAGAAGCTTTCTGGCAGTGGGGTAGGACAAGAAAACAAAGCAAACTGCTCTTATTGGTTAAGGCAGGAAACACCCTACAAGAAAACAAAGCAAAACTTCTCTTATTGGTTGAGAGCAGAAAACGCCCCACAGAAGAGTATAAAAGTATAAGTTTCCATCCTCCAACAGACAACGCAGAAGCAGGCCACGAGGGACCAACCCATCAGGTTGTATGCTGTCTCCATTGAATGCGCATTCATGTTCTCTTTGTTCTCCTATCTTTCTTTCTTTCTCTCTCTGTCTTCTCATATGAGATCATATATATATATAGCTTATAAAATATAACAAATGTATTCTGTGACTTTTTAAACTTATGATTAATTAAACTGGTTTGGAACTTTAAGTGAGCGTTTGTCGTGTATTCAGCGTACCTCCTTTTTCTGATCCAAAGTGAACCAAACAACGAACTTGGGGCTTAACGCCAACACCATGTACAGCTGATTAATTTTTTAAGTCAATCAAATTCAAGATACATGTTCGACATAAAAATGACCACAACAATCAATCAAGGTAACATTTGATGTGGTATTCTTCTCCAATGCATACTCTTAGCATATCTCATTTAAAAATGATCACGGTTTGACTAAAACAGCTGTGATTTTGCACTTTCAACATACAATGCTTTTTAATTTAAACCTCTGGCATAGAAGTCTATGGATATGCAGTATTTTAGCCTGGTTAAAACCAGACCCTTGTCCTTCACTTTGCTTTGTACTAGGGTCTGGGACTTCTCCCATAGACAAGGATTTCTCCGGTAGATTTTTGACCGGACCAATCAGAGAACAGAAGGCGGAGTTTTGAACGACGTCGACTGACGTCGTCAGTTAAAATGGCTGCCGCCACGAAGGAATTTTCAAGAAAACAAGGTAAAAAACTATTATTTCTTTGCTGAGAAAAAATATATTTCTTAGCTGACGTTATATCAGAAGTGTTCCTGAGCTTAACAGTTCCTAAATCAATTCACGAAATGGTCAAATCTGCTGGATTTAAATTGTTTCGGTTTGACATTTTCCAAACAGCCTCGGGTGCGCTACGAAAATAAATTATAAAAAATCGAATTTTATCTCAAATGTTTCATCCAGGCCAACAGTCAGTAAATTAGAGCCATATAATTACACACTGGTAGCAGAAAAAATATCCACCGAGTGGTTTCTGAGCTATTTATCTGAATAGCCTGGACCTCGCCAGGCTAAACTAACAAAACTCCGCCTTCTGTTCTCTGATTGGTCCGGTCAAAAATCTACCGGAGAAATCCTGTCTATGGGAGAAGTCCCAGACCCTAGTCCAAAGCAAAGTGAAGGACAAGGGTCTGGTTTTAACCAGGCTAGCAGTATTTCAAAGACCACCAGGTTTGTAATAGTGCACTTTTTTTTGTTCACTTTTTTTTGTGCACCTCCTTTTAGAACAAATTCATTCAGCCTTTTATTTATACAGGTTAATCCCATTGAGCCACAGGGACTCATTTACAAAAGAGACCTGGTTTTAACAAAGTGGTGACAAGTGGAAAACAATAGAAACATCATAAAGGATGCGTACAAATTGAGATTTTTTTTTTAACAATTGAAAATAAAAAGTATTTAAAAAGAAAATGTAACAAAAAAAAAAAAAAGGTAAGGCGGTGTAACTAAAAAAAAGGTAAGGCGGTGTAACTAAAAACAAGAACATGTCTGTGTTGGATTTTCCCCAGTAACTTAACAGATGTTTAAGCCACTTAAAAAGGTCAACGTTGAGAGCTTCAGATCTTTTTGCAAGATATTCCAGGAAACAGGAGGAGAAGGCCCTTTTGCATAGTTCATCAGTCCTCACTGAGAGGATACTGCATGTAATAATGTCCTGAGAGTGCACGCTGTAGCTGCACTGACTGTCATTCTTTAACGTTAGTGATTTTTTTGTACCATTTTAAGATCACCATCTTTGTCAAGTGTCCCTTGTGAATGTACAGTATATTATTGAAATGTTAGTACAATTGGACTTTGTCAAACATTTTTATTATCATGCAATCTGGCTTAGGCATTTGTGCATCTACGAAGTATTTGTCAGAAAAGTATCTGTTCTCTTTGTTTGAGTTCTTTTTCTTTTTCAGGGAATTTGCCTCAATTCTGATGCACTGCCCACGTGCTGCTTCATTGCTTTTAGTCAGAACCAATTTTCAGTCGTGATCCTGGCAGCTCTACCTGTACAACTTGAGGATTTCTGTTTTATTAAATTTTAATTCTATCTGAAATTTTTACTTCAGACTGCAAGACAATCAGTACATTTATTTCTAAAGAATGTGTTCTTTAGGCTGTTTATGCTCTCTGGGTGTTTCCTCTTTAAAGTTTGTGGATGAGTCAGCAAGCTAGTTATTGCAGCTAATTATACCACACTCCGAGAGCAAAACTTCTAAAACATGTTATTCCACTTTGAAGCTTCTCAACCATGTAATCTGTGTCAGCATTTCCTGTGGGACAGTGGAGGTCAACTCCTTTTTGACAAACATAAAAAGCTGCTGAATCCTTATCAGAAATGTCAGACATTTTGTTATTCTGTAAGTGTCTGAATACAGTAAA
>JBBPBX010001099.1:0-68683 GCA_038048925.1 Garcialebias charrua | reverse complement strand
GTGATCACAACATGTTCATATACGAAATGTATCCTGTTGGAGTTATTTGAAATAAAATTCAATGTTTTATAGACATAAATGTGTCAACCTACGTCCATTATTTTCTACTTTGTTTCACATATTATCAATTCTATCAAAAACCACAAAGCTGATATTTTTCAAAAAAATCTAGTGTGATCACAACATGTTCATATACGAAATGTATCCTGTTGGAGTTATTTGAAATAAAATTCAATGTTTTATAGACATAAATGTGTCAACCTACGTCCATTATTTTCTACTTTGTTTCACATATTATCAATTCTATCAAAAACCACAAAGCTGATATTTTTCAAAAAAATCTAGTGTGATCACAACATATTCATACACGAAATGTATCCTGTTGGAGTTATTTGAAATAAAATTCGAATTTTTATAATTTATTTTCGTTGTGCAAACACAGGTTTTGGAAAAAGTCAAAGCGAAACTACTTTAAATGCAGCACATTTGACCATACGTGACAATATTAAAGCGTGGTTAAGCTCAGGAGCCCTCGTACTATTAAAGTCAGCTATGAAATATATTTTATATCTGTTCATTGAGCTACATTTAAAGACATAAAGCCGCCCGCGCGCCGCGTGTTACTCGTGGCGAAACTACTTTTTAAAATCGTGCAGTTTTGAGCAGTACGTGATTTTATTAAGGACACGTTCAGCTGAAGACCCATCTTTGCTATAAATTTAAAAAATAATACTTGTTTTTACCGTGTTTATCATGTAAAAGTCCTGCAGTGATCGCGTCCCTCGCTTCCGTAAAAACAGCTCTCGTCTCCTCCTCCCTCCTTCCGGAGCGGGTGAGCTCGCTTCAGTACACCTCTGAAAGCAGCCCGAAAATCTCAGGAAATCTCGCGCGGCTCCGCTCGGAATAGCCGGTGGGAAAGGATGAAAGGGGGTCTCTGCGACGCACATATGACGTAACATCCGACCCGAGCCGACCGGTGGAAAAGGGGCATATGACACCGATAGTTTTCTGACCCTGCTCTCAAGGTGGAACTTTTTCGCTGACCCCCCGCTGATAATGTAAACATCTCCCGTGGAGCTTTTGTGTCAACCACATGCGCGCAGCCCGCACGCGCGGACAGTGACATTTCACGTGTCACGTTGCAAAATATAACAGTTTAACAATAATAAACAGTATTTATGTTGGCGTGGGAGATGTAAATTTATCTGAACTACAGTATCTATCTGGACTCGTTACATTTTTTAAACAGTGCGTAACGTGCTGTGAAAATGAAGACACCAGGTTTATTTTTTATTTATTTATTTATTCAGCACCAAAGTTTAAACACAAACAGAGAATTAAACTGAACACACTATTAAAACACGTGAACCGAACTGTAACTACGTTAATGAACTGGACTCTTGCTGTGTTCATCTGGACCCATCAGAACCGCCGAACCATCAGCCTGTTGGAACGACAGCTTCTCCACCTGGCAGAAATAAATAAATAAATAAAAACTCAGTTGTTGTGTGATCAAAGTAAACACAAGCAAACATTATATTAAGAACGTTGATTTACCTGCTGTAAGTCAGCTGTTTATCACGGAGTAATCCGGTTCTGGTCCACAGTCCACTCAGCGGTTCTGGTCCACAGGCTCAGCGTCTGATGTGCAGCTTGTTAGATGAAGCGGGTCCCACTGACTCAAATCTGTTGACTCTTATCCAAATTCCAGCTTTAACTTGTTGTTAACTTGTTGACAACAACTTGTAGTTAGCTGATTTTAGCCAGAAAGGAAAACAGACGAGGCAGCTGTTCTGTTTACCTCAGGCAGCGCATGCGCAGTAGTGAAGGTTCCAAAAATCACAGCGCCATCTAAAGGCCCAGCATGGTAACTACAGTGAAATCATGAGGACGGGGGGTGGAGGGGGAGAGAGTCGTATCCACAGAATTCGACAGTGTCAACGCAAAACTTTTCACCTAATTAACATACCCAAAACATCCGTTTCCCCCACACAGTGTCCGTGTAAACAGGGCCCAAGACAGGCTGTCACCGGGGGATCACAGCAGGAGTGCAGCCAGAAGTTGTGCAACCTTTTATCACTCAAATTCTCACTCAACGGGGGGTAAAAGACGTAAGACAGAAGTATAAACCAGGCTTAAGACTTGGCCTGACAAATAGACATTCATACACAGACACAATCACACAGACCCACCCTCATCCTCACCCTCACTCACTCAAGGACATACAATAATAACACATTCCATTCATAATCCCGATACTCACTCTATACCCCCCCAGGTCCAAGACATGTACCTGCCCTCTACATGGGGCAGCCCACACCCAAACCCAGTAGGTAGGCCCATTCATTCTGGGGCAGAGAGGAGCCGACATCCAAGATCCGGCCCAACCCGCGCCCAGCCAACTGAACACCCAAGCAGCCCCAGGGAGGGCGCAGTGCCAGTCCCGCCCACGGCAAACCCCCAGGCCCTGAACCCCCCATAGTCCAGGACAACACCCGACGGCCTGCCACTCTACCGGACCCCACCCCCAGAATGGCAGCCAGGGAACCAGGGGGTAACAAGAGAAAATAAATAAATAATATTAGACCCCGACACATACACCCCCGCCCCCAGATGTGCTGTTGATGTGTGTTGTTGTAAAGTGCAATTTAAAAAAAAAGGGAGAGAAGAAGGAGCAGAGGCTGGCATAATGCCAGTTTCCCCTCCACCCCAACTCTAACCCAAGCCCTTACTGTCTAAATGCATCATTGGAAGTGAGCACAGGCACAGGAGGCGAGAGTAGTGTCATCCCACCACCCATAACCACAGTGCCCACCCCAGGTTCCTATATGTGAATGTCATGAGGATGTTATGAGTGAATGTCTAAGGTGTATAATAAAATTGAGTCCCAGGTGGTTCTGAACAACAGAGATGTAAAAATGTTGCAGCACACTCGAGCCTCAAAATCCTTACATGTACAGTATTAAATTTGAAATGAAGAGGGTGGAGGTGCGCGGTGAGGGATGGGGAGAAAATAACACCAGAGCGCAAGCCAGCCCAAGGCCCGGTGGCCCGCCCGCCAGAGCCCAAGATCCCCTACCCCCAACAAAAAGTTGTGTCTTGTAGACCGTAAAGTAATAATATATATAATAATGTCTATTCCTGTCATCTGCGTATGTTCCCATACACAGACGAAATTCGTCTCTGCATTTAACCCAACCACCTACCAGGTGGTGCAGTGAGCAGCCCGAAAGCGCCCGGGGAGCTGGAGAAATAGGTGTGCACTCATAGACACCCCAAGCTGGGTAGTGGCCGGGGCGCGAACCCGCGACCTTCAGATCCGTAGTGAAAAGCCCTGCCACTAGACCATCTTGGCTCCGTACCAGTAGAAGTTAGGGCAAGTACAAGTACAAGTAGGGCTGTGCGATATGACGATATATATCGTGGGGACGATAGAAACGTGTCTATCGTGCTACTTTCCTTCTATCGTCTCTATCGTGATAAATAAGAATAAAAAAATAACGGTCGCAAAGAAGCTTCATATTGTGGTTTTGCGAGATGACGGCGCTGCTTTATGTTTGACGCACGCGCGGGTTAGCGACACATGCTTTACGTTGTTAAACTCGAGTTCAACAGAGACGCAGCCGGCATGAAGCCGGTGTCACCAGATATCTATGGGTGTCACAACATGGAGAAACAGCTGCGCAGGCAGCCCAAGAAGAAGAACTTTTACCAAAAAGAGGGGAAGCTCACCTTGTTAGCTTCCATTATTTAGCTCCGCTGAAACTCGGAGACAAAATGGGTCCAGAGGACACGAAGTCCAACCGAGTCCGAACTCGGGTCCAGTTAACCAATACAAAACAGACCAGAGACACAACAGAACCGGAATCAAACGCAACATGTTCTCTTTTCTGTTTCTTTGCCTTGTTTACTCCAGATTCCAGTCAGAGCGGATTTCTTCTTCGTGGGTTTTATTAGCAGCCGTTGTTTTACCGCCACCTGCAGGAAAAATTTGGACCAAAGTAGGTCCAAAGTTGGACCAAAGTTTCTACTTTGGTCCAAATTTCCTTGTTCTTTTTGTTCACATTCTTATAATTGTAACTGTATCTGTAGTAAAATAAAATAAAATAAAAACTTTGGTCCAAATTTTTCCTGTACACACACACACATCGTGTTGTATATATACAACACGATGTGTATGTGTGTACAGGAAAAATTTGGTCCAAAGTTTTTTTTTTATATCGTGATATATATCGTTATCGTGATATAAAAAAGTCCATATCGTGATATATGATTTTTTCCATATCGCCCAGCCCTACCGTAAAGTATGATGTAGCCATTAGTACAGTTTGACCTTTAGCAATTTTCCAGATATGCAATTCTGCAATTAGGGTACATGCTCAAAGTAACCAAAGCACATTTATGAATTGATGCAAAAATACAGTACAGTAGTTCCTCATTTATCACAGGGTTTAGGGAACCACGCCCCCTGAGATAAGTGAAAAACTGTGAAGTAGGGATAAAGTTTCACTCCCAATCTCCCTCCTTCTGTGTAAATAAACAATATGTAATATGTTACAGTATTTAAATTTAAATTGTAGAGAAGTGCAGCAGGACATCAATGGGTGTCCTCTTTAAAATTCTACTTCTCACATTCAAAGCTATCCACAACCTTGCCCCTCCTTATCTATCTGACCTCCTGCAAATCTCCATCCCATCACGCTCTCTCAGATCCTCCTCTTCGCTACATCTCCATGTACCCTCTGCCCGCCTCTCCATCATGGGGAGCAGGGCCTTCACCTGCTCTGCCCCTCACCTCTGGAACGCTCTACCGCCAGACCTTCGAAACACCACCTCCCTTTCTCTGTTCAAGACAGCCCTGAAAACACATCTCTTTAGACTAGCTTATCATGAACTTTACTAAATGTATTTCTATTATTTTGTATTTTATAATCTTTATGTATTTTATATTTCAATTTGTCACTGATAATGTTTGAACTGTATTTCTTTAAGTGTCCTTGGGTGTCCTGAAAGGCACTTTTAAATAAAATTATTATTATTATTATTAACCCTTCATGCTGCTCTGCAGCACAGAGCAGAAATGTACTTCCTGATCAATTACACTGTAACAACGAAGCCTGAAGTTCTAAAATAATTAAAAATAACTTCAATCACTGTTGTATTTTGTGATTATGACGATTTTCCAATGTGACATACTTTGAATTTTAAGTTGGAAGACAAAAGTTGATCGGTGCATCTGGACAGCAAAGGGTTAACCCTTCACAAAGCCGAGACAGGAGGAATGTGGCAGAGAAGGAGCTCAGCTGATCAGCTGCAGGAGGGAGCTTCTCCTTGCGCCTGTGGGCTCCACACAGTTGCTTAATAATTTAAAATAATTTATTTTAAATAAACAATCCATGGCTCCTCCATCAATCAGCCAATTGTGTCATGTTCAGTCTTTAAAAATAACAGTCTGCAAAAGTCGAACCGTGAAGTAATGAGGGACCACTGTTTATGGTCGTCTGACCTTTTCATCCCAAACGTCTTTTCCATGGCCGTCACCATTATTGGCCCATTTTCAATCACTCCGACTGTTTCTATGGATAAACACTTCTGGGTACCGTAGTTGCAGCCATTCACAGATTTGTCCTAAAATATTTAATTGACCAACACATCACCCATCTGATTGATTGACTGGTCTTTATGACGTTGTAATGAGTACCTTTTAATATTCAAGGATTCAAGGTTCTTTATTTGTCTTTCCACCACATCTGGTACCTGTGGTGGAACAAAATTGTGTACACAGGGTCAGTTACATCCAACAAAAGTATTAAGCTCTAATGTATGAACTAAGAAAAATGTTGATAAAAATACACTAAGCACTATTAGCATAAAATAACATAAATATTGTGTAATGTGTTCTGTGCCATTTTTCAGCAGCTGCATCACATCTTCACACCTGCTCACATTATTCACACATTACATTGAGTCATGACAAAGTAAATGATGGTTTTCATGTGTCATAGTTTGTTTTCATATGCAAGATTTGTCTCTTGACTCCGAACTATTTTTTCCATTAGAAGAAGGGTGGCTATGTTTTTCTTGTTGCTGCAGGCATTTGTGTACCTGACTACTGTTACTATCCTGAGACACAAACATCTTGTCTTGATCTGACTCACGGTCTGACAGCGAAGCACAAAGAGTGACAGTATGCAGCATTTTAAGCTGTTTTTAAACACTCTTTTTTTAAATTTAAATATTATGGTGTCATCCTACATCTTTTAAACGGTGTAGACAGAATGGGATCAAAATGTATTATTGCATTTGTTCAGAGTTGAATAAAGCTGAGTTTGGCAGTGCATAGTCTCATAAAAACCCTCAGCTTTACCTCAGAAAAGCAGTTTATTCAGTCATTAAATCTAAATTATGTGCATGTTTTCTGTTGCTTTATAAAGATTACAAAGCAGCTTGGATGTGTGTTTTTCTAAGTCTGGTTGACTTTAGCTTTTACTCTGTAAGTTTAGACCTTAGGTTAAGAGTTAAGTCTGCACAGACTACTGATGTGAATCTTTGCTTGAATCTTAAGATATATAAAAAAAAAACTTTTTTGGAGGAAGGACGAAAGTATCTACCGGTAATTTTAATGGAGAAGAATTTCCAAATTGTTGTAGATCCAAAACATAAAAAGCTGCGTAAACATGAACCTTGTTAAAAACAGCATTTGATTTGTTAGGTCTGTTTTTATTTTATTTTATTGTGCTTATAAACACATAAATTGTGTCCAATTTATCTCTATACATGAATTTTATTGTCTGTCCAACAGATCTCACTTGTACCGTAAATGAGTCTTTGAGGCTCAATGGATGAATGAAAAATCAACTGCAATTTTTTTTTTTATAAACACACAGTTAGCCAAGATTTTTGAGTGATTATCCAAAAATTTACTTTTTGGGAAGAGTCTGTAAATGTTTTTGGTGCTTTGTACCACCATGAAATTGAAAATAAATACTGTAAGTAAAATAATGAATTGTAGCCAGTTATATATATTAATTACATACAGTTGAAACCATAAGTTTGCGAATACTTGAATGTATAGACTTGAATATCACTGCCCTTTCTTACATCTACCTGCAGCTTCATAGTTCTGCTAAAGCGAGATGATTTCCAGCTAACGATCTGTCATCTATCAAATATTTGGAACTTAAATTAAATTGTAAAAAGAAAACAAAATGAAGGCGGCTTTCCATCCCATAAGATGACCAGAACGCTTCAGTGATTGATGTCAGCCATCTTTGTAAACAGTTTCTGCCGTTCTTTTATCTTAAATCTTTTAAAACTTCATTGAGCCAGTTTAATCACAGATCATTTCAGCTGGGGAGGCCTGGGCCTTCTATTTCAACACGTCGGTGTTTCAAACTGTACTTAAAGTCACATTTATGTGTTGATGCTTTGAGTGAAATGTTTTCTTTTCCTGCAGGGTCTGTCTTTAGGCCACGGAGAGAGCCAGCCCAGTCACTTAACCCACCAGCTCCAGAGGTGAACACACACACACACGTTACTCACCAGCTCTTGAACAGTGAACAATGAACTGGTGGTGCAGCGATATAGTGTTACACACCATCCTACCTCTCCTCTCTGTCCCGTCCTCCCTCAGGTTGCGTATCCAGCCCTCCAGCCCTCCTCCAACACATCCCAGCAACCACCTCTTCAGACAGCCCAATCAGAGTTCTCCGCCTGGTTCTGCAGGCGTCATGCAAGGGCACGGTTAGTAATAACACAGCCGCACAACTTGCTTTGCTCCAACCGGTGTTGGTGCAGTGACTAAGCAAAAAATGTGGCTGTTGCTAATACCGTATTTTCTGGAATATAGGTCGCACCGGAATATAGGACGCTTTGGCCAATTATTGCCAACAAATTGGAAAAATCCATAAACGGGTCGTACCTAAAAATAGGTCGCACCTACGTCACGTCCTATAGCAGCGAACAGACCTGCATGTAACGGTATTTTAATTTTAGCAGGATAAACACCTAAAAAATATATTTGTTAGCTGACATTATTGTAAGAGCCATAAATAGGTCGCACCTAAATATAGGTCGCAGGGCATGCAAAATAGACAAAAAGCCGCAACCTATATTCCGGAAAATACGGTAATCAGATGACCAACACCTACCTCCGCCTTAAATGTCCAGTTCCATTTTAGCCTCACATCTCTTGTTCCTCAGTAGTTACCCCGTCTGTTATTCAACTGGATGCATTAAAGATCTAAAGATTCTTGATTATATTAATTTCAGTTTTTATTTTTCTGTGCATAAACATTGACGTGTTAATTATTTTAAATTGAAGAAAACATGAGAAGTTTTTCTTTGACTTTAACTGACTGGATGAAAATGTGCAAACAAGAAAACCAGGTGAGTAAATACTTTAAGACAGCAGGAACAGTTACTTGGGACTATGGCCTTGAAATAACAGTTTTTAATCAATGTTATTAATCTGGATCAAACATAATTATTGGACAAGTTGTGCAATACAAGTTTTTATTAGAAGAGTTCATGACTCACTTTGTGCCAAGCTTTGCTCGTGTTCACAGTAAACCTCTTGGGTTTTAATTCACCTGAGTGGAGAACTCTGTTGCGATATAGATGTTGTTGTGCAGAGGCCTTCACCTGTCCTTTCCTCCTGCAGGGGCGCAGTCATCAGTGCCGTACCAGCATGGCGCTCCTGCCATGTACCAGGCGCAAAGTGGCAGCCCACCTCCCACCAGCCTGCCTCGAGTCCCCATGCCAAACAATTCGCAAGCGGCGTCTGCTCGGCCCGCCGTCCCGTTGGCGCCGGGTGTACCCCAGCAGGTGACTGCAACAGCCAGTCAGACCTCATCAAACAGGAAATGAGGGCGTTTGCTGGTATTTTATGTGGTTTCTTGTTGGATGTGCAGGTGACCATACAGGTGCAGGAGGTGGAACTGGGAGGCGGGGTGCAGAGACCTGGCAACTTCCTGTCCACGCTGGGGACACACAGGGTCCTCGGGAAGCAGCTCAGCGCGGACAACGCCGAGATGCACAGGTGACCCCCTCCAACAAGCTGCCCATACGTCAACAACACCAACGGACATTTAAAGCAGCTTCTCCTTCCGCCTTATAATTTTCCCTCAACTTTGTCTCACAGGCGCGTCAGACGTGTGCATGCTGTTTCTTCTTTTATTACCAGGATATGTTGTTTATTGTTTATTGTGTGTTTTTGATGTTGATTTACTTTCTCAAAAAAATCAATTTAAATTTTGAGACTATGCTGTTGCTCGGACCAAAGTAGTTTTTTATGCTTATTGTTTTAAAATATGAACATATGTGGGGTCAGATCTAAGAATAAGCACAGTGTCTGTTACCAGTTTTGAAAATTAAGGTAAACGGTTCATCATCATTACGACGATGCCACCTTCCACCAGTTCTCCACGTCTTTGTGTCTGGGTGAGTGTTTCTGATCAGAGTGAGGTGCATTAGGAGTACTCGTGACCTTTGTGACCCCGTCAGCTGTGTTTTACAGCCAGGTGTGTCTTCACTGAAAGACGAAATGTTTTTAAACCAATTTTGTGTTTCTACACGTCTCAGTGAAAACTTGATCTCTGGCCAGACTCGAGTGTTTGTTAGCTTGTGTTTTTTAGGTCGTTGAGAGATGAAATAACAGTGTAAACAGTTTCAGGATCTAACTGTGCCCTCCTTCCTTCCTCTTCAGTCGCAGCCTGGGCCGCTTCACATCCTGCTACGACCAAACGCAGTTCAACCCCCACCTCTTTTCCAGCGACGCTGCCACCCGGGGAGCCTCGGGGGTGGTCGGCTCCTACAACCCCTACATGCCGGGAACCTCGCTCATAGTCCCTGGCCTGGAGGGTTACCAAAGCGTGGGGAGCAGCTACGGGGCCCCCTCCGCTTTACAGCAGGCCCTGCTTTCCCCAACTCCTTTGGACTACCGCCCCCCACAGCAGCACGTCACCCCCACCCTGCAGGGCCTACTGTCTCCTCGCCACTCTTTAACAGGCCACGCTGACCCCAGGTTGCCCACCCAAGACTTGGCAGCCCTCTTGAAGAGACATAACCCCCGGCCATGTGCAGCGGCCCAAACGCCGCCCGGCGGCGCTCCACAAGAGTTTGGAGATATGCTGCTCCTCCGCCAGCTGAACCAAGGAGACGGCCTGGAGCCGCCTGTGCCCCAAGGTGGCTCTGGGGGGCAGCACTACCACCACCTCCTCCAAATCCGACCTCCAGAGGTTCCGCAGCAGCACGCGCCCCAGGTGCCGTGTCCTCCCTTACCCCACTCCGAGAGCATGGAAGAGGACGAGGTGCCAGCTGAATATCACCACCCTCATGAAGGTCTCCTGGCCAAAGCAGAAGGCCATGAGCTTCTGGGGCCCCCCCGTGGAGGAACCCCCCCATATAACTCCCCTACACACAGGCACGCTGGCTACGTTAGGAGTGCTTCAGCTGCCCGAGGTAACTCCCGTTTAAAAACTGCTGGTATATTCTCTCATGAGGGAAATGTATTTATTTAAATTTATTTGTTACCATCCTAAATTAAAAACAGGTCATTTCAGTGCAGTTTATTATCTTATGTCTCTTTGGTGTTTTTCTTTATCAAACCTTTTCATTCAGAGTCTGAGCATGTAGAGTGCAGGCCCCAAGGACAGGCCATGGAAGTGCCTGATCACAATGGCTATCCACGAGGACCCCAAAGTGAGGTCTATAGATCTAGAGGACAGCTGCAGCGCCACCACACCATCCAGACCTGCGATGATGCCTATGTGAGTGAAAATGACCTGCTGGTTAACACAGACTGCACCGTGCACTCCAGGTGGGCTTTGGAAGCCATTTGAATATTTGATCTTGGTTCAAGTAGATCAGATACGCAGGCTGTATTTTCAAGGGTTGAAGGTTCTTTATTTGCCATACGCACCACATTTGGTACATGAGGTGGAACGGAATTGTGTACACAGGGTCCCAGTTACATCCAACACAAGTGTAAAATAAGATCTAAGATATGAACTAAGAAAAACATCAACTAAATATACACTAATCAGTAATCACTAGTAGTACAAAAACAATACACCAAACAGCAGCACGAACATGAGTCTGTGTGAGCAGATGAGCACAAATGAACACAGCAACATGAAACAGATCAGCAGCAACATGAAACAGATCAGCAGCAACATGAAACAGATCAGCAGCAACATGTGATTTTCACAGTGATTATCCTGGTTAGATGTTCATGAGTCTAACAGCCTCAGGGTAGAAGCTGTTTCTCAGTCTAGTGGTTCTACACTAGAAAACATTGAACTGACACACACACACACACACACACACACACACACACACACCCAATCGCATGAATAAACCAGTTTAAAGTAAGGCTGTCTGGCAGTAACTTCATGTTGACAAATGAACTATGGGCCGAGGCAACACAAGGACAGGGCCTGCTGTGAGGGGACAGGCAGGGGGAGGACATATAGCGTCCACATCTCTGTGTGTACCTGGATGTCCTGAACAGACATAACGGAGCAGGGGAAGTTCATGTCCGCGTTGACCTTGACGACGACGGTATCCACCCCATCTGGGAAGACGTACTTAAAGAACTGAGGAGAAACAAGACAACAGAGGACAACAGGAAAGCTTTGAGAGCAGGGTTGATTAGAATTCACTCTTTGGCCGGTCAGCCTCTAAGTTGTACCTTGAAACAAACAAGAACATAAAAAATGACTACACTTATGACTTGCAACCAAATTATTAAAATGCCAACCCCTCTATTAGGTCCAGTTTGAAAATGCTACAATTTACAACAACAAAGCCCAAATAAGAAAAAACAAATGGAGTTTGACAAAAATAAGTTTTTCTTTGGTAAATGACTATACAGTATTAAGAAATCAGGTCAATGGTTGACAAACAGTGCATTGTTTTGGTCTATATCTATTTCTCATTTAACAAAATATACAAACCCTAATTCCAAAAAAGTTGGGACACTAAACAAATTGTGAATAAAAACTGAATGCAATGATGTGGAGGTGCCAACATCTAATATTTTATTCAGAATAGAACACAAATCACAGATCAAAAGTTTAAACTGAGAGAATGTATCATTTTAAGGGAAAATGGATGTTTCAAAATTTCATGGCGTCAACAAATCCCCAAAAAGTTGGGACAAGTCCATTTTTACCACTGTGTGGCATCCCCCCTTCTTCTTACAACACTCAACAGACGTCTGGGGACAGAGGAGACCAGTTTCTCAAGTTTAGAAATAGGAATGCTCTCCCATTCATGTCTAATACAGGCCTCTAACTGTTCAATCGTCTTGGGCCTTCTTTGTCGCACCTTCCTCTTTATGATGCACCAAATGTTCTCTATAGGTGAAAGATCTGGACTGCAGGCTGGACATTTCAGTACCGGATCCTTCTCCTACGTAGCCATGATGTTGTGATTGCTGCAGAATGTGGTCTGGCATTATCTTGTTGAAAAATGCAGGGTCTTCCCTGAAAGAGATGACGTCTAGATGGGAGCATATGTTGTTCTAGAACCTGAACATAGTTCTCTGCATTAATGGTGCCTTTCCAGACATGCAAGCTGCCCATGCCACAAGCGCTCATGCAACCCCATACCATCAGTGATGCAGGCTTCTGAACGGAGCGTTGATAACAACTTGGGCTATCCTTGTCCTCTCTGGTCCGGATGACATGGCGTCCCAGTGTTCCATAAAGAACTTCAAATCGTGACTCATCTGACCACAGAACAGTCTTCCATTTTGCCACACTCCATTTTAAATGACCCCTGGTCCAGTGCAAACGTCTGAGCTTGTGGAGCTTGCTTAGAAATGGCTTCCTCTTTGCACTGTAGAGTTTCAGCTGGCAACGGCGGATGGCACGGTGGATTGTGTTCACTGACAATGCTTTCTGGAAGTATTCCTGAGCCCATTCTGTTATTTCCTTGACAGTGGCATTCCTGTTTGAGGTGCAGTGACGTTTAAGGGCCCGGAGATCACGAGCATCCAGTAGAGTTTTACGGCCTTGACCCTTACACACAGCGATTGTTCCAGATTCTCTGAATCTTTTGATGATGTTCTGCATGGTTGATGATCATAACTTAAAAGTCTAAAAAAGCTAAGTCTGGTCCTCTGGACATTCAAAAATACAAAACAAAGCAAAAAAACAACAACTGTAGAAACGTTTCGTCTTTCGTCCGAAAGACTTCCTCAGTCTTAACTTAAATAATTTAAAAGTGTATTTGCTATTTTACGCTGGGTAACACCATTCTGGTATTGCTGCACTATCTTTCTGCACAACAATGGTGGAATTGGTGATCCTCTTACCATCTTGGCTTCTGAGAGACACTGACACTCTGAGAAGCTCTTTTTATACCCAATCATGTTGTCAATTGACCTAATTAGTGTTAATTGGTCTTCCAGCTGTTCGTTATATGCTCAATTTCCTTTTTCCAGCCACTTATTGCTACTTGTCCCAACTTTTTTGGGATTTGTTGACACTGTGAAATTTTGAATCAACATATTTTTCCTTTAAAATGTTACATTTACTCAGATTAAACTTTTGATCTGTCATCTATGTTCTATTACGAATAAAATATTGACATTTGCCATCTCCACATCATTGCATTCAGTTTTTATTCACAATTTGTTTAGTGTCCCAACTTTTTTGGAATCCGGTTTGTATTTATTTGTTTATTTTTACATATTTTGGGTTTCCAGCTCATGAAACCCACGAAAACAGGATTTCAAAAAATTAGAATGCTGTGGAGACATCAGAATCCGTGTATGGTTCGTTCTTTCGTTATTCCGTTTCAAAATAAAACCAAATAACCAAACAAGCTTTGGTTATTTGGTTTTTTCCGTTTTAAAACGAAATTACAAAAACGGTTTTTAAACGGTTTTTTCATTATTTCGTTTTTAAAACGAAATTAGAAAAACAGAAATGGCAAAAATAAAAAAAAGGGTGCGATTTGGTTTTTGGTTAAACCAAAGACGAGCTTTTATTTTGTTAATTGAACAAGGGAGTTTATGGCGGAACCGGAAATGAACTCCCGGTGCTGTGCGAATTTCTGTTCCCCGTGAGAATCTGAGCTGCGTGAAGCTGACACTCCACCCACGTCAAACCAGCACTTACGGAGCACTAACCATTCATACTATTTGCTTTAATTTTTGACGTGTGTGGGGTGTCAGCTGAGAATCTGTTCCCCCTGTGTCGGGAGCGCGCACTGCAACCCGAGAGGCGGATCCGACCGTGTTCACGCGCATCTCTCTGTGAAACAAGGCCACACTATCTTGTCACGGTTATAACTCATTTTAATACTCCTGGTGATAAATAAATAAATAAATATAAACCCTCCACTAACAAAATAAACCTGGTCTTGTGTGGGGTGTTAACCTACAGTTTTTTTCGCTGACAGAATCTATTTCACATATTTTTATTGATATTTTGCATATAGAACAAAGGTACTGTATTTACAAATTCGAGGGTATAAAAGTGTTGAAGATAACCAAACTATTCACACCTTTGACTCTAACATGCCTTTTTTTTTTTCCCAGGAACACCAAACACATACAGAACACCTCCAATAGTGAAACACAGTAAAGTGAAAGTAGTAGTAAATAAAATATAAAACAATAAAAATAAATAAATTGAAATAACTTTTAAGTAAAAAAAAAAATAAAAAATAAAAAAGAAACCTAGATGTGCAGGGGAATTTGTATTTCTACATTAAAGCAACAAATTCCATAAATGGCTGCCAGATAGAGTAGAATTTGTTCAAATTTCCAGATTTAGTATATCTAATTTTCTCCACTTTCAAAAAGGACATGACCTCATTTATCCACATTGTGCTGGATGGAGTTTTAGTTGATTTCCAATTACAAAGAAGGTGACGCCTAGCGATCAAAGAAGTAAAAGCTATCACCTTCAACTCTCTTGTGGAGTATTGACTATATTGCTCCGGGAGACCGAATATGACAGTATAAGCCGAGATGTCAATAGTTTTCGAAAGTACAATCGATATGGTATGAAAATAAATTTGCCAGAAGTTCACAAGGGCTGAGCACGAAAAAAACATATGTGTAAGATTGCAGGGCGAGCCTCCACAGCGGTCACAAACATCTATTACATTAGGGTAGATCCGTGCCAGTCTAGATTTTGAGTAATGACATCTGAATATTACTTTGAACTGTATCAGACTCAGGCGGGCACATATAGAGGTATTATGAATAGCCATCAGAGCTTTCTCCCACCAGTGATCATCAAAAACTAGCCCCAATTCCTGCTCCCAAGCTCTCTTAGTGCTTGTGGTTAAAAACACATCATATGATTGAATAGAATTATAAATCTTTGAAATTAAGGACCCTTGCAATGGGTTAAGTTGTATAAATTCGCTCCACGGCTGTTCAGGAGGCAGATGAGGAAAATTAGGAAATAAGGATTTTGCACAAGCTCTTATCTGAAAATATCTAAACAAATGAGAGGGTGGGAGATGAAATTTAGAAGCTAAATCAGTGAAAGAGCAAAACAACCCTTCTCTAAATAAATCTTTGAAACATTTTAGTCCTTTATTCTGCCATAAGGAGAATGTTGGATCAGTAAGAGCAGGTTTAAACAATGGGTTTTTTAAAATTGGGGTCAAGACTATGGGGTCTGTAAATTTAAACTGTTTCCTAAACTGAAACCATATCCGGAATGTATCTACAACTATGGGGTTGGTAGTTTGGCCAGAGGGATTCACAGAAGTTGGACCTGTAAGCAAAGCTGAAAGTGAAGCTGAGGGACATGAATATATTTCTAATTCACACCAGGTTATATCAACGGGATTAGACCAGAAAGCAATTTTGTTAATATTAGCTGCCCAGTAATAAAATCGAAAATTTGGTAAGCAAAGACCACCATGAAACTTACAGTTCTGAAGTGTTTTTTGTCTTACTCTGGGTTAGTGCTGGACAATAATTCAATAACGATAAATATCGCGATATACTTTTATTCAATAATGATGATATGAAGTTTAAGCATATTTTCGATATTTCGATAGGATTTTACAACGTTTTTCTGTTTCTGTTCGTGTTGAAGCGGCTCCCGGACAGAAAAAGCTGTGACACAAAACGTGCGTGGTGACGTCGTTGTTACGCAGCGCTCACTCCAGCAGCAGGCGTTAGCGGTAGCAGGCTAAAAGCTAAGCTAGTCTCCAAAGCGCGTTAAGTTTTCGCTTCAAAACGAGTCAAACGAGTGCTCATGACCGTCAGAATGTGACTGAACAAAGTTTCACAAGCGAAGAGAAAGCAGACGACATCACTGATGAGAGGAAAGACTAATTCGTCGGTGTGGACGTAGTTCGGTTTTGTTAAACTGCAGGTCTCATCTGCAGCGAGTCTTACTCGGTTTCTTTATTTTGCAAAACGTGACAAAGTCGTTCTAACTAGCGGTGGGAACATCTAACTTGTTTAATCTGAAGAGTTTCCACTCGATAGAATATGATGAGAGTCAGAAGATGAAGAACAATAAAGTTTGAGCCAACGTTTCCCTGAAACTACGACGTAAACAAACAGCCCCAGCAGCGCTGCATGTTTTTTAAATTCAAAATAAAACAAATTCATCAGAAGAAGAAAAAACACTGAATGAAAATGTGCAGAAAGACGAAAATAGTGTTTTAATATCTGCCCCTTGTTTAAAAAATACAAAATAACTACAAACAAACAACAACCTTCACTTCACCTGCACCACACCTTCCCAACAACTTTGATTTAATCATATTTTAAAACATAGTTTTAGAAATGTTTATGGTGATATCAAGTCAACACAATCCTGTTTCCTGATTTACAACTCAGCTCCTTCAAACTAGTCCTAAATGGAGGTTTTACAAACATTTACATTCCCTTCAGGGTTTAATAACTTTAAACAAATTTTAATTGAATATTTGGGGGGTAATTTTTTTTTCAGTTTTATACATGACTTGTAAAATACTATGTTCAACCAAATCATAAAATTTTAATAATTTAAACTGATGAAATATTTGTTGGGTGACCATAGCACTTCCTACTAATAATTCTTGTAGCTCTTTAAAAACAAAACAAAAAAAACAGGGTTTGTAATAGTTTTACATGCTTTTCCCCAAACTTCAATACAACAGATTAAATATGGAACAATCATTACATTATTCAATATATTCAAAACTTTGTCATTCAAAAACTATTTTACTTTATACAGTAATGCAATTGATTTTGTTATTTTTATTCTTAAGTAATTTCCATGAGATTTCTATGTCAGCTTCTTATAAATAACAACACCCAAAAGTTTTATTTAATTAACTATGAATTTCAATGCTGTAAATTTTAAAGATGTTTAAAGTTAAAACTATTAATATTGACACAGTTGAGAATTTTATGGCAAGAAAGTTCATGCTCAATAATCCACGTACCAAATCCAATAATTTTCAGTCGGGTCATCTGGACAGTTTCTTTTTATAGAAATTGGATGGAGGATGGAGGGTGAAACGTTTCTATAAAAAAGAAACTGTCCAGATGACCCGACTGAGAATTATTGGGTTGAGAAGTTTATGTTTATTTGATGGTGATTTCCATCTTTTTGGAGGCTAAATACAAATACAAGGAGAACATTAATTTATTTGTATAGTTTATAGTTTTTTTTAGGCTTTTATATTGTTTATATCGATATCGAATTATATCGATATCGACCGAAATTAAGAACTATATCGTGATAAAAATTTTGGCCATATCGTCCAGCCCTACTCTGGGTGTTTTGCCGTTCCACAAAAAATTACCAATAGCTGAATCTAAAGAATTAAAAAAACTTTTTGGTAAAAATACAGGTAGACATATAAAAAGAAACAAAAATTTTGGCAGGATGTTCATTTTAACAGTACTTATTCTCCCTATCAAAGAGAGTGGGAGGGATTCCCATTTTTGAAAGTCTTTTTTGATGTCCACCAAAAGTGAAAGAAAATTTTTAGAGTACAGAGACTTAAAAGATCTGGTTATGTTGACCCCAAGATATCGAAAACCTGAAGGGCATAGCTTAAAAGGGACATCCGATTGGGAGAGTTGTAGGGCCAAGTGGTTAACAGGATAGCATTCACTCTTGATGACATTAACTTTATACCCTGAGAAATGGGCGAATCTGTGAAAAAATTTCACAATTGCGGGACAAGTTCTTATTGGATCAGTAACATATAGAAGCAAATCGTCTGCATATAATGACAATCTTATTTCTGTATGGCTCCTGATGATTCCATTAACACTTGGAGAGGATCTCAAAAAAATACTCAAAGGCTCTATTGCAAGTGCAAACAAAAGGGGCGATAGGGGGCAACCTTGTCTGCATCCTCTATTTAAAAGAAAATATCCGGATCTGTTATTATTGGTAATAATACTGGCACAGGGCAAAGTGTAAAGAAGGCGTATCCACGATATAAAGTTTTTACCAAATCCAAATTTTTCCAAAACGACAAACAAATAACTCCATTCAACCCGATCGAATGCCTTCTCAGCGTCAATTGTTATGACAACCTCAGGCGCTAGTGAAGTCCCCCTCGAATAAATAACATTCAACAATGTACGAACATTGTAATAAAGTTGACGTCCCTTTATGAAGCCAGTTTGCTCCCTGGAGATAATTGTTGGGAGAACTCTTTCAAGTCTTTGAGCCAGGGCCTTTGCAAGAATCTTTGTGTCAACATTCATTAAAGATATTGGCCGGTAGGAGGTACAGAGATCAGGATCCTTGTCTTTCTTTAAGAGAACGCTGATAGAAGCTTGCCTTAGTGAAGGGGGAAGTGAACCGAGTAACAGAGACTCAACATAGACAGAATAAAGCAATGGAATAAGTTTAGCTTGAAATACTTTAAAAAACTCAGATGGGAATCCATCAGGTCCCGGAGCTTTATTATTTTGCATATTTTGTAAAGAGGTATTTAACTCCTGGATAGTCAGACCAGATTCTAGATGATCAATCAATTCTGGGTGTAAAGAAGGAAACTGAAGCTCATCCAGGAACTTATGCATATCAGTCAGATCTGTTGGAAGTTCAGATTTATACAGGGACTCATAAAATGATGAAAAAACCAAATTAATAGTTTGCATGTCCTCCTGCTGGACCCCCGAGCCGTCTGTAATACGACATATTGAACGTGAAGCTGCTTGGCGGCGCAATTGATGAGCTAATAATCTGCTTGGCTTGTCTCCATGTTCATAATACCTAGCACGAGAATGAAGCATAAGGCGCTCCGCCTCATTAGTTGTAATAAGATCCAGCTCAGTTTGTAGGACCAAACGACGCTTTGAAAGATTATCAGATGGAGTAGCTGCAAGCTGTTGATCAACCAATTCCAACTCAGATACAAGCTTCTGAATCTTTGACATCTTCAATTTCCTCACATGCGCAGAATATGAAATTATCTGACCACGTAAATATGCCTTCAAAGAATCCCACAGGAGCGCCCTAGAAATTGGTTCAGAATCAGAATCATTAAGTGCAATAAAATCCTCTATTGCGTCCGTAATAAATTTGTGAAATTTATCATCTAATAATAATTCATTCATTCATTCATTCAACCTTTATTTATACAGGCTAGCCAATAATGAGGTGTTAAATCGCCATTGAGAGGGATATCGAGGCCCAGGTGCAATCTGAAGATCAAAAGAGACGGGAGCATGATCCGAAATAATGATTGGGTGATATGTAGCATTTGATACTTTAGGCATAAGTTTAGCATCTATAAAAAAATAATCTATACGTGAAAAAGTCTGATGAACAGGAGAATAAAAAGAATATTGCTTATTGTTCGGATTATGAGATCTCCAGGGGTCAACACAACCATTATTTAACATGAAACTATTTAGGGTTCTAGCCATTGATGATTGGGTTAGAACAGGTTTAGAACGGTCTAACAGAGGATCTATAGTACAGTTCATATCCCCACCAAAAATCAAAACAGAGTCATTCAAAGATGGCAAAATTTCAAACAGCTTATTCATAAAACCAGGATTGTCAAAATTGGGAGCATATACATTAACTAGCAAGGTGGATACATGGAATAAAGTACCTAATACTATCAGATATCTGCCATCTTTGTCTGAAATGACTTTAGACATTTTGAATGGTACAGATTTACCTATTAAAATAGCAACCCCTCTAGACTTTGAATTAAAACTGGAGTGGAGTACCTCTGCAACCCATGAACATTTAAGTCTAGACTGGTCTTTAATTCTCATATGGGTCTCCTGTAGAAAAACAATGTCAGGTTTCAAACGTTTTAAATGAGATAACACCTTACTTCGCTTGACAGCGCACCCTAAACCTCTAATATTCCAGCTAATAAATCTTACATTTGAGTTATTTGCATTAGCCATGTTAAATATGCGTTGTTACGTGGGCACACTTTTTTCAGTCTTTTGTTTGTTTGTTATTTTTTATTTTTGGCACCTTTTTGACAGTTCACTGGTGAAGGGGGCGGGGCTCAGCCACACAAGTGGTTTTAGCTGAGCTGGCAGCACACCTGGGCGGTGATGAGAAGATTGATTGACTGCAGAGATGGATTGATGGAGTAGCGTGTGTTGGAAGCAGCTGTGAGGCTTTTGGGCTGTGGGAGCTGCTGTGGCGAGGACGACGTGTAAAAGAAGGAAATAATTTGAGACGGTGCGGGTGGACTCTGGGGGAACAGAGTCCTCACCTCGGGCTGATCACCCAGAGGGGGGCGTCGGATGTTTTGGCCGGGAGGAAGAGGAAAAGTTTGTCCTGGATGAACGGCTGGACGCAGTAATGTACCGGGGAGTTTACACGCCTGCTGGCCGGGAGGAACAGGGTTTGTCCTGATGAACCGGCTGGACAGTGGGGAGTTTACACGCCTGCAGAAATCAACCACCTACAGAAAAATCACAAGTGGTGCGTTTTTAAGAAAAGAGAAAAACTATAAAGAAAAGCAACAACAACAATTAATGAACAGATCATCTGACGGATGAAGCACCGTGCGGGCTCGCCCCTTTAAAGATGTCAGCTGGTGGAGAAACTCTGATCGGACATCTTGAGGTAAGCCCCAAACCTCACTCTGTGTTCTGTCAGGTGCCTGTTTAGTTTCTTTCTTTTCTTTTTTTCTTATCACACACTTTTAGTTGCGACCACTACTCTCCATTAAGCAGTGATAAGATAAGAGCGAGCTGGGGAGGAAAGTAGTTTCGTAACAGCGTTAATATTGATGAAACATTCAGCCTCCGCCCCCACGTACCAGGTAAAGAATAAAAATAAATAAATAAATAAAAACACACACAACACACCACATCCCTCCCCCAGATAGCACTTACCATTATCCCATCCCCAAACGACGGAATACCAGTGCAAACTCCAATAGGAGTCATAAGCCTAAAGACTAAACTTAAGGTTTTGAACCCAACCATCAACCTCAATTCACCCCAACTCAGTTGGAGCTCCTGCAAACAAATATAAACGATCGTGTATTTAATAACAGAATAAGTATATTACATGTCACCAAATCCTCTTGTGTCTCCAGTTGGTCTAAAGTTTAGACCAACCTAAAAAGCCTAAACAAAAATTTTCCTAAACTGAACAATATGAACAGCGTCACTCACTTCATATTAAACTAAACAAGATCAAAAATATTTCAAATAAGCAATACAGCCACCACTGTCAAAAGTCATTTTAAAATAAAGAAAAATCTGATTGAAACTTTTACTTACAGTCGAGCCATAGTTTTAATTTTAAGGTGGTGCTGGCAGTTTTATTTTGTCTTCAGTGTTTTCACGAAGGCAGCCGCCTCCACAGGTGAAGTAAACTCTCTCGTGACACCTCCTTTAGTAATGCAAAGTCGAGCTGGATGCAGCAGCCCAAACCGTATGTCCGGAACCTCTCTGAGCTGATGTCTGACGTCATTGAAAGCTGCACGGGCTTTTGCAATCCGAGCAGTAAAATCAGGGAAGATGGAGATTGTGGCGTCTCCCACTTTTACCCGCTGCTGGACTCTGGCCCGCTGTAGAATGTCGGCGCAGTCTGTATAATAATGTAAACGAGCTATTATAGGGCGGGGCCGCTCACCCGGCTTCGGTTTGGACTGTAGAGATCGGTGCGCCCGGTCCACCACCGGTTCCTTATCCAGGCCGAGCGCATCCTTAAGCAGGGTGGAAATCATATTAGCGCTGATGGGGTTACGCTCCTCCGGAAATCCAATAATTCTAATATTATTCCGCCGAGATCTTGACTCTAATTCCTCACATTTATTATCAAGAGCGAGGACCTGCACCGAAAGCTTGTCCAAATTACTCTTGAGTGAAATCACATCATCAGTGCATGAAGACAGCGGTCCCTCCATGCCTGCAACAGTCACCTTTAATGCATCCACCTCCGACTTAATAGCCACAATGCTGTCATTCAGCTCCGACTTCACGCTGTGCAGCTCCGACTTAATCTGGGACAGATTATTATTCAGCGCCGTCTCCAACTCCGTCTTAAAAATGCTCACCATCTCTTCACGGAGTGCACCGAGAAGTTCAGCTTTAAACTCCGATACGTTCCAAGAAGTTTCTTCTGGCTGTCGCCTGGCAGCCGCGCCCCTCGGTGAAGTCTCCACAAGCTGCGGCGGTGATGACAGCGTGGGAGCAGACCTCCCCGCTGCGGCCGTCAAATTGATCGTGTTTTTAGATTTTGGAGGCATCTTGATTTATAAAAGAGCTCTTATAAAGTTTAGAGGACAGGCAACATGAAATGCCCAAATGCACCTTTTCTTAAAAGAACAATTTGCAGGATTGCAGGAGCTCCCTCCGACACGTCTTACTCCGTCAGGTGCAAAACCCTCGCTGACAGAATCTAGATGGTAACCTGCCAAATACAAATTTTAATAATAATACAAATTATCAGTCAGCCACCAACACATCATATATATTTATAATTTTTATTACTAATATTAAAGGATGGAAGCAGCTGAAGAAAACTTCCTGCAAAGATACAGTAAGTGTAGGCTTTCTGGTAGGCTAAATCTCGTTCAAATTAAAAATGACTGGAGAAAAATTATTTCTAGCTGCTATTTTTGTTAGTTAATGTCTGTTTTTTTTTTTTCATTATTTGAGAGAAAAAATGGAGATTTTAGAAATAAAGTCAGAGTCAGAGAATCTTTATTGTCATTTGCACCACATGTGGTACGTGATGAAAGGAGATTATGTACACAGGGTCCCAGTTACATCCAACAATAAAATGTAAAAGAACAGTAATAACATCTAAGATATGAACTAAGAAAAACATCAACTAAAAATACACTAAATAAAAAATACACACAGCACTAATATCATAGAAAACCATTACTCCACACAGCAGCTGTGTGAGCGCACAATGAACATAGCAACATGAAACAGATCAGCAGCAACATGATGTGATATTTCACAGTGATTATTCTGGTTATTTATTCATGAGTCTAACAGCCTCAGGGTAGAAGCTGTTCCTCAGTCTAGTGGTTCTACACTTGATGCTCCTCAACCTCCTTCCTAGGCTGAAATACACCTGAGCGTCCTCAGGTACGCCACTCTACGCGCGCATTTTGTGCGCATGTGTTTTGCTGCTATACTTCAGCTTTCAAACGCTCGCGTTCTCCTTGTTGTAATATGAGCAGCTGTGCACGGAGGGGACTCAATTGAGCTCGCTGATTGGTCACTTGCTGACACGCCTACTGAAATGATTGACAGCTTCCAGTCAGCTCATGTAGCTCGCTGAAGACTGTGGCGGTGTTCTGATACGGTGTTTCTACTATATATGTTGTAAAAAGTTCTCTCAGAAATAGGGGTGTAACAAGATCTCGTTATACGAGATCTCGCGATATTAAACTCCCGCGATATCGCTCGTTGAGAGGTAACGTTGTCTCGCGAGATGCTAATGCTAGCGCTAGCAGAGCCCCTAGCAAGTCAGCGTCACGGACAGCATGGCTTCGCCGGATGAAGTTGCTATAGAAGACGCCCCAACTACTGATGGAGGGTCCCGGTGCCGCAGACGCCTCTACATTGATGGAGGGTCCCGGCGCTGCCGACGCTGCCCCGAATGTAAAGACACGCGTGTAAACACCGGTGTGACCGGTGTTGCCAGATAGAGTCCCACCCACCCAAAGCACTCTTTACCCGCAAAAGTCAGAAGGAAAATCGCGGTGAACCGCCCAATCTGGCAACACTGGTGAGTGACGGCTGCAGATTCAGCGCTGATGCGGATATTTATGTTCAATTTTTGGAAAGTCCTGCGTGAATATCTATTTTTTTTAACAAAGTTGAACGTTCTAAGGTCTAAGGAGATTCAATCAGTAAAATGAAGACATCAGTTGGGTTTGTAATACATGTTAAAACAGAATAAAAGCCTTTTTGCGGCATAAAACCGATCTTTGAAGTTTTCTTGAACTAATGTTAAAATCTCGTCTCGTTCTCGCGAGATCTGTGATTTTCTCGTCTCGTCTCGTGAGTTTTGTGTATTGTTACACCCCTACTCAGAAATAAAAATAATACAGGTAGTCCCCGACTTACGAGCGAGTTCCGTTACAACGAGTTGCTCGTAAAGCGAAAATTCGTAACTTGGAACGGCCGCCACGTGTCTCGTAAGTCCGGAATTTCGCTCGTAAGTTGGAACGGTTTTGCTAGCGCGACTACAAACACTCGTTTTTCATCGAAAAACTGCTTACGAGTGCATAAAAATGATCGGAAACGTGTGTCCACATGTTTAGCTAACGAACTGTGGTGAAAAAACACAGAAAAATTCTGTATTTTTTGCGTTTTTTCCAAAAATTCGCCAGCTCGTAAGTCCGGAACCTCGTAGGTCAGAGCGCTCGTAAGTCGGGGACTACCTGTAACAGGGAGTGCTTTTCCTGCAGCACACAGCCCACCAGGGAATATTTAAAACATCGCGCACCCAGGTAGGACCTGAATTCATTCATTTCATTCATGGAGTGAACGGAGGAAGAAGCGGTTACTTGACTTTAGGCAAAAAAACAAAAGAAAAGGCCCGATCAGCGATAAAGAAGGGGAATTTATTTCATTTGTGTAACATACAAAACAGTCCGGCGCCGGGGAAGTTTATGGTCAGACACCGCGCATCGCGCACGCGGACGTAAAAAAAAAGCTTTGCGCGTATATGCCCTGAGGGGCTACGCGGGGCTACGCTTTTGCCTTGACGTACGTACGTTGCGTATAGGCGTATCGTGAGAACGCTCAAGTGTATCTCGGCCTTAAGGGGAGTGGGGCAAAAAGTGTGTGCTGGGTGAGTGGGGTCCTTCATGATGCAGGTGGCTCTCTTCCTGCATCTGGAGGTGTAAATGTCTGTGATGGTGGGGAGACTGACTCCAACATCTTCTGTGCAGCCTTCACCACTCTCTGCAGAGCTTTTCTTTCTGCAGCTGTGCAGCCTCCATGCCACACGTTGATGCTGGAGCACAGGATGCTCTCCACTGCACACCTGTAGAAGGAGGTGAGAACTGGGCTGCTCAGACCAGCTCGTCTCAGCCGTCTGAGGAAGTAGAGTCTCTGATGACCTTTCTTGATCAGGCTGGTGGTGTTGTTGCTCCAGCTGAGGTTATCATTCATGTACACCCAAGTACTTGTAGCTGGAGACCACTTCCACTGCAGATCCTCTTATGTTCAGTGGGGTGTGGGTGTGTTTGTTCCTGTGAAGTGGATACATATTTTTAAAAATCTATTATAAAAAGCAGTGTTTGAGTTGTTACACTGTTTAATATATAATTGCCAGATTCACTCACATGTTGTCACAACTGATGGTAAGGCTGGTGCACCTCTCTTAAGACCCTACCGACTCTGGTTTCTCCAGCATGTATCCCAATAGATGACAAGTATCCCGTCATAAATTTCCGTCCTTAGGATGGTCCTGTCTAACACACACACAAATGTAAAATGTTATCTGATGTACTGCGGTCAAACCAGTCAACATTAGTTCTCTCTTAAAGATTTGTGTGGCTCATACATGGTGCATTACAATAAGAGAAACAGAAAGTGCCCCTGCAGTCAAAAAACAATGAGAGAAAATGAGATACATATTTATAAACAATGTACATTTATGCCATACTTTACTTATTTCACATACCTATAATATATCAAGAATAAATATGTCAGTTTTAGATTTTGTATAAAAGAGCAAAGTCAAAGTACCTCAAAATGCTTCTTTCAGTTTGCTTATGACCTCTATTCAAAATTCATATTTCATGTTCAGTGTTACAAAGAAGTTAATATTTATTTGTTTGATGGCTGTTACTATTTTTTCCTGAAAAGGTGTTTACGAGATATATATATATGTATATGTGTGTGTGTGTGTGTGTGTGTGTGTGTGTGTGTGTAATCATATATACACACACACTTTTGTTTAATCAATCAACATTTTCAATAGAAGTTATAGATAAGCAAACTGAAATTAGCATTTTGAAGTACTTTGAATTGCTGTTTACCCCAAAATCTAAATTAAAACTATGACATATTTATTCTGGATGTATTATAGGTACGTGAAGGTAATAGGTACAAGATAAATGTACATTGTTAATAATTATGCCTCTCTCTCATTATTTTGTTTTAGAGGACCCCTGCTGGTCCATTACTGTAACGCACCATGTTTACACAATGCCTAGAGAAAGCTAACGTCAGCTAGCTTGTATTTACAAGTTTCACTCATTTTATCGCAGTATATTGTCCATAAACTTTGGTACATACTTGGTAAACTGAAGAAAGTTCCAAATCGGCGTCCAACTCGTTGTTGTGTCTTCGCATGTTGTACTCCATACAAAACCTTCTGACACTCATTACCGAGTAATGTGGAGCTCCATGGCGACGCAAAACGTTACTGATTTCAGAGTGTGATTTTCCACTCTCAAAAAGTTTGATGATCAATTCAGAAAACGGTTCAAGTGCAGCCATTGCCTATTATTTAAAATGTTTTGTTTTTATCCCGTCTTTCTCCGCTGTAAAATGTATTCTTTGGCGACTTCCGGTACGTCATTTCCGGTGTCGCTACAAATTAAAACAACAACCGTATTTAGGCAAAAACCAAATCGCACCTTTTTTTTATTTTTGCAATTTCTGTTTTTCTAATTTCGTTTTAAAAACGAAATAACGAAAAAACCGTTTAAAAACCGTTTTTGTAATTTCGTTTTAAAACGAAAAAACCAAATAACCAAAGCTTGTTTGGTTATTTGGTTTTTATTTTGAAACGGAATAACGAAAGAACGAACCATACACGGATTGTTTCCCCATAGGTTTTCATATATTTGATAATATGGGATGGTTTTACTTTAATAAAATGTTTTTTTAACATTCACCAATTTTGTTTTTACTAAAGTACTTTCTGTGAGTTGTAGATGAACGAATGAAATTAAAACAGATACACAAATATTCTCACAAAGAATAACTCAACACTAACAGATAATATAGTGTACTACTGTAACTTTATTTACACATAACTACATAAACACTTGGTTCATTGTTATCCTTTTTTTTCAAACAATATGTTCATTTGAACTGTCAGAAAAAATATTAAATTTATATTTTCATTGATTCATTTTCATGTCAATGCTCTGGCAAGTTG
This sequence comes from Garcialebias charrua, assembly GCA_038048925.1. Classification (NCBI taxonomy): domain Eukaryota; kingdom Metazoa; phylum Chordata; class Actinopteri; order Cyprinodontiformes; family Rivulidae; genus Garcialebias; species Garcialebias charrua. Next base: position 41,108 of record JBBPBX010001099.1, on the reverse strand, counting down.
TAGTATTTCTGTAGTATTTCTGGTGTAACGTTGTCGCGGTCACTCAAGCACCAGACGTTCTGCTTCAGCCAACGCTTTATTCAAGTACACAAAACAACAGGCCAGTAAACTCAGAGTCACTGTTTGGCCGTGACCCACGCCAGAACTCCTCAGCCTCACAACAGGTGCTTCCAGCTTCTTCACAGAACCGCCACCTGTGTCCACTCTTCAGGTGAAGATATTTCTGTGAATTGATGATAAAACACACAGACACACACAGTATATATTATATGCAGTATACTGTATATTAAGACAATGGGTCAAACTAATGTCATGTACAGTATTTCCATCATTTTAATGATACACCACTATAACACCAAGTGATGTCCAAATTAAATAGAAAAATAAATATGAAATATTGTAAACATGTTGACTGGATTAAATAACAAAGCTGACAAATTGAAGCAAAATAATCAACAGCTGCAGGAGCCTGTGCAAATTGTTTTGTACACAAACTAATAACTAATAATGTTGAATAATTATTAGAAACATTAACTAATATATTACCATTTCAGTGCTGTGGAGACGATGTACATGTTGTAGAATTCCTTCTGCCTCGTCCACATGCAGCTCATGTAACTCCACACAGCAGCTCACCTCATGAAGTGAAGGTCTCCAAAAACCAGCAGGAGCTGAAAAACATTATAACCTGCTGTTTACTGGAAATAACTTTGGCTTCTCTGAAGACAATCCGCTAATATATTAACTTTTAAATGGCTAAATTGGACGGATCGAGTTTGTATCTCCTCCATTGTTTTCAAGGTGCGCAGTAGAGACGAGTCTTGTTATGACGTCATCATCCTGCGACGGGGAAATCCCTATTTATCGTGTTAAAAAAATGGCGCTAATTTTAAACTGTTTTTGAGAGGAATTCTAATTAATTTAACATTGTTTTAGCAAAAACGATCAGAGGTCAATCTTAATATATATATATATGTTGTGCCATTTTATGGAAAGTTAAAAGATGATGTCAGTGGAGCTTTAAGGATGTAATGGCTCCTCCATCATGGAGGGAGTCAATTATTACAATTTTACCCAAACAGGGCGGAGATAAGGAACAATGCAAGAACTATAGGCCCATATCATTAATGAATGTGGATTATAAGATATATACTTCAATAATCAGTAAGAGGCTTGAGACCTTTCTACCAGACTTGATAGATGTAGATCAAACCGGTTTCATTAAAGGACGCCAAACCCAAGATAATATAAGGAGAACACTCCACATTATTGACCATGTCCAAAACAATAGAATTAAGTCAGTTTTAATTAGTTTGGACCAAGAAAAAGCATTTGACAGTGTAAGCTGGACGTTTTTGTATGAAGTGTTGAAACGTTTTGGATTTAAGGATGACTCGGTTCAGTGCATAAAAACACTATATAATAAACCTACAGCCAGAATCAAGGTAAATGGCAGCTTATCAAACAGGATACAGCTTGAAAAGGGAACTAAGCAGGGGTGTGTGTTATCTCCCTTGCTTTTTGCCTTGTATGCTGAGCCTCTTGCACAAGCAGTAAGACAAAGTGCAAACATACAGGGTGTTACAATAGCAGGAGAAGAGCATCGCATAGGACTTTTTGCTGACGATGTTATGATCTTCCTCCAGAATCCAGAACTCTGCTTTGCAAATTTAATGGATTTATTTCAAACATATGAGCATTATTCCGGCTATAGAATAAATATATCTAAGACACAAATATTATCATTCAACTATTTGCCCTCTCAGAAAATCAGAACAAAATATAAATTGAAGTGGAATGCTGAATCTCTTAAATACTTAGGTGTAATCTTGACCAAGACATTCCCTACAACATTTGATGCAAATTATAACAAAATTGAAGGTGATATTAAAAAAGACTTGGATAGGTGGTATACCTTGCCAACAGATTTTAGTTCTCGAATACAAATGATTAAAATGAATATTCTTCCCAGACTGATGTATTTGTTTCAGTCACTTCCAATTCCTGTCCCACAAAGCAGATTCAAAGCGTGGGATAAAATGATTTCAAGATTCATATGGAGTGGAAAAAAACCACGAATAAAATACGCAACTTTGCAGCTCCCAAGGAACAAAGGAGGAATGGCCCTGCCCAACTTGAAAAATTACTTTATTGCAGCTCAACTAAGACCGCTTGCTTGTTGGTGTAGACCGGAATATGAATCTAGATGGAAAGAAATCGAAAGAGAAATACAAGGGTATAAAATTCAAATTCTTATATCTGATAAACTGCTGGCAGCATCTCTCATGGATAAAATGAATACAATTCTAAAATTCACTTTAGAAACATGGTACTCTGTTATAGAAAAATATAAATTAAAAGACAAGTCTCTGCTGTTGAAATGGTTCAGGTATGATACCAAGTTTAAACCAGGACAAATGGATCAAGTATTCAAACAGTGGGAAATAAAAGGAATCACTACAATTTTTACTCTTTTGAAAAATGGACAATTAATGAGTTTTCAAGAATTAAAATTAAAATATGATTTAGAAGATAGAGACTTTTTTAGGTATTTACAAATAAGAGACTACTACACAAAGCAAATTAAACAAAAATTAATCAACACAAATTATGGTGTCATTGGAGTAGTGATAGACTCGTATTTACAAAAAAAAGTCAAACCCATCTCGGCTTTTTATAATTCTTTGGGGGAATGTAGAGAGGAAACAACACTGTATCTTAAAAAGAAATGGGAAACAGAACTGAAGATTATTATACAAGATGAAGAATGGTTCCAAATGTGTAAAATTCAGCAAAGTACAACAAATTCACTCTCATGGAGGGAGTTTTGTTGGAAAAATCTAACAAGGTTTTTTATAACACCTAAAATTAAAAGCAAACAGACTTCTACATTACAAGAATGTTGGAGATGTAGAGAAGTAGAAGCCAATCATTCACATATTTTTTGGAGTTGTACAAAAATAACTGGATACTGGAAACAAGTAAGGTCAACATTGTCTAAAATTTTGGGTTATGCAATTCCAAATACATGTCTAGTAATGTACTTGGGGAATATAATGGATGTAGTGAGGAAGGAAGATATGTTTTTGACAAAGGTAATCCTGGCTGCTAGTAAAAAGGCAATAACAAAAAGATGGTTGAAGCCAGATCCACCTAACCAAGAAGAGTGGATGAGGATTGTGGAGGAAATTTCAATAATGGAAAAAATCACAAATAATCTTAGACTGAAAGGTCTTAAATATGATAAACAATGGGAGAAATGGACCCAATTTCGATGTGGCACACACAACAATGTAAATACAGCTGTTTGATGAATGAATACTTGTAAAATTATGTTAGAAAAAAAATCTGGATTGTTGTCGTTGTTGTTTTCTCTTTTGGTTTTGTTTTGGTTCTGGTTCTGATTTATTTTATTTTGTGAGTTTTTGTTTTTCACAGTGGTTTGATTTGTACATGTATTTAGTTGATTTTGCAAAAAAATAATAAAAATTAAAGTATTAAAAAAAACAAAAACGCTGTATTTGAGTTCATTGTCCCGCAGTGTACGGCTGAAAAATGCAAGCGGTTGCCAAACCCCGGAAACCCGCTGTTCTAACACAGCCCCCACCGCAACATCAGATGCGTCAGTTGTCAAAGCTATTTGTGCCGCTGGGGATGGATGGGCCAAAAGGGCAGCAGTGGCCAATGCAGTTTTAGACCAAGACCAAAAGGCATGCGTAAAAACTTGAAAAGGCCGAACGGAGTGATAACAGCGGTCTTAGGGACATCCTCCACATGCACAGGAACCTGGTGGTATCCCCGTACTAAATCTACTTTAGAAAAAATGGAGGTCCCAGCCAGGTGCACTGAAAAATCCTGGATGTGGGGGATGGGATAACGATCGTTCTCTGTGATGTTATTAAGGCGGCGGAAATCCCCACATGGTCGCCATTTGCCGTCTGCCTTGGGCACCATGTGCAGGGGGGAGGCCCACGGACTGTTTGAACGTTGCACGATGCCTAAACGCTCCATGTTAGCAAACTCTTCCTGCGCGATTGCTAGCTTAGTAGCATCGAGGCGGCGTGCACGTGCGAAAACCGGAGGGCCCGTTGTGGGGATATAATGTTCGATCCCATGTTTTGTGTTTGTGTTGGCAAAATTAGGAACAGTCAGTGAGGGGAACTCAGACAATAAACGCTGAAACACGTTACCCGAAGCTAAAAAGTTAGCATGCATTAAAGGCCCAGCTCCTCGTGTAGCACAAGGCAGTGACGAAAAGGACACAGCGTCAATCAAACGTCTGTTAGCAACATCAACAAGGAGCCCATGAGCACAAAGAAAATCAGCCCCTAAAATAGGAACTGAGCTCGCAGCAACAACAAAGTTCCACTGGAAGTCCCGGTCATGGAAACAAACAGTCAGCAACCTTTCACCAAATGTCTTGATGGGAGAGCCATTAGCCACAGTTAGCAGCGGCCCGCAGCCTTCAGCTAACCTGTCGGAGCCAGTCGGGGGGACGAGGCTCTTCTGTGAACCAGAGTCCACTAGGAACTGCCTCCCCGACCTCGAGTCTTCGATGAAAAGCAGCCTTTCCTTGTCGCCAACGGCCGCGGCTGCTAGCAGGCGCTGGCGTTGTCGTTTCCCTGCGGCTTGAAGCTGCACGGCGGGATGCACCGTCGTGCTTTGGCGCCAAAGCGCTGGTGGTAGTAGCAAAAGGCGGCTCCTGTCCGCCTGCGGGTAGCGACCCCTGCTACCACCGATGGCTCGTCCGGCGCTGAGGGCGTTGCTTGAAGCTCAGGTGCTGCTGGAGATCCGGGGACCGCCGCCTGGACTGCGAAGGTCCTCGTAGCCAGGAGGATGCGGTCGGCTTCTTCCGCCAGCGAGCGGTAGTCTCTCTGCTGCAACAGCGGGGAGTTGGCCAGCACCGCGCGCACTGGAGCCGGGAGTTGACGGAGGAAGAGGTGGAGGAAAAGGAACCCACCGTCGTCTGATCCCAGCAGAGACAACATGCTCTCCATCAGCTCAAGAGCTGTGCCATCGCCCAAGCGGAGAGGGAAAAAAGTTTCTCGGCGCGCTCCGCGTCGGAGAGGGAGTAACGCCGTAGGAGCAGCTGCTTGAGAGCGGTGTACTTTCCGTGTGCAGGAGGGTCCCGGAGCAGGGTCATTGCTCGCCGGGTGAACAACGGATCCAGCGAGGCGACCACATAGTGGTATTTGGCAAAGGTGGGCGCCAGACCGCCAGGTAGCGCTAATGCGCTAATCCGCTTATAGCGTACCTAAACAATTTGTTAGCTTTACAGCGGATTGACTAACTTTTATAATTCATAAGCGGATTTGCGCTATTTTTATTTAAAATGCAGTGCCGCTAATAACTAATTATCTATCAGTAAAAACGAAAAAACTTATTTACGGGCTGCTAACAGACCATATCCTGTCAGCGCCGGATGTGGTCCGTGACAAAAAAGCGTCCCTCAGTCCCGCTGCAGCGAGGTGTACTGGTGTACTTGGTATCCTTCAAGACCGAGGCTTTCCCAAAATGCATTGCGTTTACACTGCGCGTGCGTATTGAGGGAAATTTTGGATCGTTATGGCGGACGAAGCGACGGAGTACACTTTTAAATGTAAGTTATGTTAAAATGTGGGATTAAAAAATTAAAAGCCTAAAGCGGTTATGATTTTAAGCAGATGATAGGCTTTTGTCATTTGCGTAGACATTTTTTTGTATTATTTTTTTGTCGGAGATCAGCTCGTACAATGGGTCCCATAATATTTTCTGCCGCTAAGCTAATTTTACTTTTTATTTTTCATTTTTTAAGGGAGCAAGGAGTAGACCGAAGCTTTTATTAAGCTTTTATTATTAAACCGTCCACACTTGTTCATTCAGAAAACATATGCACGATTATGGCCGCTTATGTTTTCACGTATTTAACCTGTACAAATGAGAAGATCAGGCTACAAAACGCAAAGTAGAAGTGTTTATCCCTGCTGAGGAAAGTGACCAGCACTTAATTGACCTTTCACAAAACCCCGCCCCCAACCGGCCATTGTCCAATCACACGTCACTAGCATCTCCGGCTATGTAAGCTAGGTCCGACATTCTACAAGATGGTGAAGCGATGCGCCTATGGATTGTGTAAATCAGACAGCAGGTATCCCAAGAGTTTGTCTGGTGGAGTCTTGTTTTTTCCCTTCCCAAAGCCGAAAACACAACTGGAACGGTGTCAACAATGGATAAAACAGTGTGGAAGGCCTCACTCCCAGCTTAATGTCTCGAAGATAAACAAGCATTCGTATGTATGCTCAAAGGTAAGACAAACATTCATTGTGACTGTCCTGCTCTAGAAGTAATAATTATAATTTCAAGAAAGGTTATTATTAATATTCATTGTTGTGTATTATTTTGGATATAATTTTTAGAAGATTACCCTCTTACGTTTAGTAAGCTCATTAGCATTAGCTAACTTTAGCGAATGTTTACATTAGTTCACTGTCGGGTCTCGATGCTGTGAACCCTATACGATATCATGTTTAGTCAGTTTCACTACATAAACTTGACTAGCTAATTAACATTTTCTCTTTTAACAAGCATCTTGAATCGTTTTTTTTTATATCTGTCATTTAGCATTTTGTAAATGGAAAGCCCACCCCTGAGTATCCCAACCCAGTAGTTGCATTACAAGTGCAGAACCAGACCAGGGAGCAACTTGGAGGCTGTCGAAAGCCACCCAAACATCGGTATGCCTTCATGCTAGTTATATTATATTTAAAATACACTAGCTACATAACTATGGCTAGTTGCACTTAATGTTACACCACTTTAAAGAGCAGCAGGTAAATAGACAATTAAAAAATACAGTAGTAAATGGGAATTGAATACTTGTATATTGCACTTAAGTCACTGTAAATAAGAACATGTTTACCAACTTGCAGGTTTAATCAATAACAATCATGTACAAAATGTGTATACAGATGCAGTTTCATTGAGCCGAATGCTTCCAGCTCCACATCTTGTGCTGATGATGATGAAGAAGAGAGTCAACAGCATGCTGATGACTATGGTGAGTGAGATGTATATTGTTAATTAGTACTGTTTTAAAATGATTGTAAGGCTGCCCTGGATATCTAAACTCTCTGTATTGTGCTGAATGATGGAATACGCAGAAATAAATTTCTGGCAGTGAATCTCTCTCATTTTATTATAACATTCACTCTGAGAGGCTGAAACAAACAATCATACAACAATGTCGAATGCAATGGAACAAAATCCAAAAGTACTGAAATAACTGATTTATTTCACTGGCATGTTACATAGTAGTCAAAGAAAAATACATCAAGCTTGCTCTTCATTTCTTCCCATTTTGCAACATCAAAGTGTATTCTTTCCAGGTGGTAGTCCTCTTCACATTTAATAAAGAAATCACACCATGACATACCTGTGAGCCCAAGCTGACCCATTATTTGGTAATGGTAGGCATGACACTCTTTTAGTTTATAGGTACCATCTGCCTGCTTGTAAAGGTAGGGGCACTCTGTGAAGCTGTTCTTAGAAGGGCACTTAATTTCTAAAAGCCCATAGCTTGGGCGTTCACTCCCTGCCCTCTCTACCACCTTACGGTCAGGTGATGTACCAAGATGTGGGGCATGGGGATTTACAACAAAACCACATGGATACACTTGATTACCTGTGAGAATAGTGTAATGTATGGCTGCATTGGGCTCTTGTTCTACACCTCTCTTCATGGCCTTTGTTTGTACTGCTGCTGCACTCTTTAAGCTTGTAGCAAGTTTTTCATGGTCGGCTCTTCTAGAGCAGATTCTTTTAAATGAAGTTGATGTGATTCGGGCAGACCTTGCATGGAACCACAAATAGTTTGTGCTCTGTGCTCTAGTTTCCCTTTCCAGAGTGATAGAATCAGCCAATGAAATGCTCAGTTCTGTGTAATGTTGCGTGGCACTCTCATTCAGAGCAGTGCAGAAGCTGGTGGCTTGGTGCGGCAGAGGAAAGTTGGGCAAGTCATCTGGTTGGCTGACAGGAGCTGCTCCAAGATCAATTTGGACAATAAGTGGCAGCTGTAAAAGATGAAAAATATAAATTATCATTAAAATGCAACTTTTTTTCTTTACAGATAGTCCAGAGCAACCCCCAGAGCAGGGGACGGAAGAGGTGCAGGAGATGGAAGAGGAGCAGGGGACGGAGAAGGAAAAGAAATTAGAAGAGGAAAACAACAACATGAAATTGAAATTGACATTACAAGAAACTGAAATACAAAACCTGAAAGCACAAATTGACACACTTAAAAAGAAAAGTCTGACACCTGAACTAGAGCTGTCATCGGGCCGGAAATCCACGGCCCTACCCTACCCGAGCCCTTAGTTTAATTACCCAAGCCCGAGGGAGCCCGCTGATTTCCTAGAAATCACCGCCCGACCCGACCCTACCCGATTAAAAAAAAAAAAAAAAACAAAAAAAAAACACTACGTTTATTTATTAAGCTTTTACTGCGTTCTCCCACTCAGCAAAAGAACTTGATGTTGTTCTTCTGTGTTTTGATGGAGGAGGTGTGAGCGCGCTGCTCGCGGTGACTTTTGATGTTGAAGCTTCAGGAATGTCAGGAATGCGGCAACTTGTTCCGCCGCAGATGAGAGCAGTGTGCGGACGTGAGCGTGCACCTGACGCACGTCAGCTGGTGACATCATTTTGAGCTTGTTAAAGTTAGGCCACAGAAATAATGCAACTCTGTGCAAGTCGTGGATAATAATTTTGCGCTCCAGCACTTCTGCATGTCTGCGGCGCAGAAACGCCTGCTGCGGAGAGTCTGTGTGTGAGGACTGGCAGTGTTGCTTCAGTTTCTCATTCCAGAGACAAACCAGGTTGATGGTGGGATATTTGTCACCCTCCAGTTCTCTCTGTGCACGGTAAAATGGTTCGAGAAATGTCACTAAAAAGTCCAGCATGTCGGGGGAGACGCTGTCCAGGCGCGCCTGCTCTCTGGCTGAGTTGCGCAATTTAGTGGCTGCGCTGCGGTTTTCACCATCTAAATTCACTCTATTAATTATTTCCTCATCAGTAAACTTACTGCCTTATATTCTTTACAAGCAGATTAAAACAATTTTATATTGTGTGCATTTTTATTTAGTTTTGTTTGTGCTGTATGATTAAAAAAAACCACATCAAAGCCCGAGCCCGACCCGCGCCAATCAAACGCAAAAATATGGCCCTACCCTACCCGAAGTCGGGTAGGGCTCGGGTAGGGTCGGGCTCGGGCGAAGAAACGACACCTCTAACCTGAACTCCTTGAAAGCAGTAAAATCCCAAAAATGTTTGAATACAGTACTGGCTTTACATACAAACGATTCAACCAACTGTGCACAATATTTGACATCCAAAATGATCCCCACGCCGCTCAAGTAAATGTACCCCTAACATACAAACGTAATGATTGGGACATTAGGGAGATGCCCCTTCGTAGTCAGCTGCTGTTTGTTTTAATTAAACTCCGCAACAACGAAGATCTGAAAAGCCTTGCATTTAGATTTAATATACACATGCAAGCAGCAAGTAATATTTTCAATTCATGGATTCATTATATGTTTGATATTTTGGGTGAATTACCCATTTGGCCTCACAGAGACGTCATTATGCAAAACATGCCTGAAACCTACAAAGCCGACTACCCATCTACATTTGCTATATTAGACTGCACAGAGCTGAAAATAGAAAGGCCAACATCACTGGTGTTACAAAGTCAGAGCTTTTCAAATTACAAAAACACCAACACCCTGAAATCACTCGTTGCCTGTGACCCCCGTGGTGCTGTCATTTTTTCATCTGTTCTCTTCACAGGATCCATGTCTGACAAGGAGATTGTCAGACAGTGTGGAATCATCCCCTTACTAGAGACACTTATAGACAATGGCTATTTGCAAAAAGGGGATGGCGTAATGGCTGATAAGGGTTTTTTGATTGAGGATGAAATTAAAGCAATCGGACTGCAGTTAAACATGCCACCATTTTCGAGGTCCAAGAGGCAAATGCCAGCAGGAGATGTTCTGGAGACAAAGCGTATTGCAAAGCACAGGGTGCACATAGAGCGGGCTATTGCTAAAATAAAAAAGTTCAAGATAGTGTCTGGTAAAATTCCTAACACAAGATTAGGAATCATAAATCACATCTGGTATGTGGTAAGCATGCTTTCAAACTTCCAGCCACACATACTGAAGGGACAGTAGTAGCATCCATTAGTAAATCACATGACTTACACTTAACATGTTTTTTTAATCACCACTGTTAAGCTGTCTGTTTACATGAGCTGTGGAAGATGCTAGACAAATAAAGATTTCTGGATACTATGTGGCTCAGTCCTCAATGTATTTATGTCTATATTACTGTATCTGTCAGCCTGATGCAAATTATTTTTCTCTTTTTATCACATAAGCAAGCACCTTATTATAATATGTAAATTGCTTTTTTTAATGAAACAACAAACCTGAAGAGATTTGTTTTTTGCACAACATCAAGAAGTGCTACTTGAAGACTGGGTTTCAAATCTGTGCTTCTCACCTGGTGGCTTAGTCCGCACCCCACAGCATACTTCTTGCCTCCAACTTCAACCTCTGGTGCAGAGGCATCTGTGATATAGCTTATGGGTGCATCTGACATCTCCCTCAGTAGACTATATGCTCCTGTACCTAACTCTTTCCTATGAAAAAATAATTTGGAGGTGAGTATTGTCTGATGTCACAGTGCACAGGAATACACTGAACAGTGTGACTAACAATGTTGCTGTAGTATAGGTGAAGAAAAAAAACATACTTATTGTGGATAAAACTGGACATGATGGGTTTCCGCTTGCGGTTCACTTTGGCCTTGGCTACCACCACACTGCTTACAGGTTGTCCATGAATTTTCTTCCCCCTGGCTTTGTGCCACTGCTGGGGCTGGCTTGTGCATGAGATGTCAGCATTTCTTGCACGGCACAGGTCCACGGTGTGCATAAGGCCCACAATATGTGAGCAAAAACCTGGTAACCTGTTTTAAGAAAACAGTAGCATAAGCTCTATTTAATGCTTTTGACAATAATGTAACTAGCTACACCTGCAATCGAAATTATTCAACACCCCAATCATTTTAATGTTTTATCATTTAAAGTTTTTCATTCAATTTTTTCCAAACAGCACAGGGAAAATGGACTAAAATCCGAGACTAGAGGTGTGGAAAGTTTGTCAGCACTTAACAACTCATTTATTGGCAGTTATAAAAGCTAAAGGATGCACCACAAAATACTATGTTTAGGGGTTGATTAATACTGCACACTCAAATGTCTTAAAATACTTCTTTATTTTTATTTAAACTTCAAACTTAGGTAAACTTTTGTTGTCACAATGATTCAAATATGTATCAGTAAAAGCTAGTTCAATGAAGTGTTTTTGTCATCCACACTACTAATGTCTGTTGAGATTGTGGGGGTTGAACATGTTTGATTACAACTACTTACAATAAATGCACGAGTGCTATAATATAATAATAAATAATATATATATTAAATAATATATATAATATATAATAAAAACATATAATCTAAGGTAGATCCATGAACAGAGTAACAAGCTAGCCTCTGCTCTGAATACAGTTACTAGCTTAACTTACCGAGCTAACTTACCGGTATTACTTAATAAATTTGACTTTTACAGTACTTAACTAACAAAAAATAGAACTTGAAAAAGAAAACTTACCCTGCAGTGCAGGAGCAGGACTGGTCCACAAGCGTATTCTGGTTGCATTTGAGGTAAAGGTCATGGGGTTTCTCAGATTTTGCTTGAGACCGGTATGCTTTAGCCTCAAGGATCGTTGTGTCTCCTTCGTAACGTACTGTAATATTTTGAATATATCCCTCCACTGCATATTGTAACCCCTTTTGCCTTGATCTGGAGGATATTGCGCTGGTATTGCTCCAAAATGAGTCACTAACACGCACTGGTATACAAGCTATCCCCGTCATGACGCGCTAACACTCACCGGCTACAGAAAGCTTGACGGGCGTAGCAACAGTAACTAAGGGGGCGGGGCTTCTGCGAAAGGTCAATTAGACCTGTGAGTTAATAATTAAGCTTCAGATTGAAAACAGCCACCTTTTCACGAGTGCAAAACAACCAATCTGCAGCTGTTATGGAGGTACAAGAATGAATCAATTTATTCATCTTATGCTTCTGACTGAGTACAGTTTCATTAACCTTCATACTGTACAAAACCTGTGATCTTAATGAAGTACTGTACAGCTCTTCTTGTGTTGTGCGGTGGAAACTACAGTTTTTCTAAGACATTATTTTCCATGTTTCCCCTCTTCATTCATTTTATGTTGCTGTTATTAGGATAATTTTGGAGAAGATGGGGCCTGCATGACAAGGTAAATCCTCTGCAGGCAAAAAAGATATAGGATAATCTAAAAAAATAAATACAAAGTATGTGCATGTGTAATGAAGAATATAATTTGTACGTGCAGCTGTTAATACATGTAAAGTTTTTTTTTTAAATGTTTGTTGCTCTTTTTGCCAACTGTGATGTTTCCTCTGTTCAGGACTGTAAATATCCAGACGGGTCAAGGAGTTAATGGGAAGCTGCTGCTGTGACTTGTTGTCTGGTTTGTCATCATGGACGAGGTTTTAGGACAGACCTTCCACTGCCCCTCCTGTCCTAACTGTCTCCATCACTGAGGACACTCCAGGTCCAAGCGCAGCAGCGGGTGAGCCAGGGCTGAGGAACGGAGACGGGGAAGAAAGAGGCAGCAGGACAGAGAGAGGATGATTTATTTCATCAACTGGAAACAAGTCCAGTTGATCTTGTATTGAACGCCTTTTTGATGATTTATTTCAGTTCATCAGAAGAGATGAAGCAGCAGAGAGAACAAATGTAAGTAGAGACAGAATGGAGAGACTTTTCACAATTCTCAAAAGAATGAGCAAATAAATGAATTAATTTATTGTATTTTTATGTTCTTGATGTAACCAGTGGCACCTGTTGGTGCTCTCCATCACTGATTGAAAGGCAAGCAGATAAAGGAGCAGGTGTGGCCTTTCAGAAAAGTTTGTCAGAGCTCTGATTGTTCTTCTGCTGTTGGGGTGTGTGGTAAGAAATCACTTTATCATGATCTGGTGGTTTTAAAAACTCAAGGTATCTCTCCTAATGTGTTGTTTGGACTGTGGTTTTATTTTATTTTTATTTTATTTAAAAAATAAAATACAGTTGAATGAAAAGAAATTATTTAAAGCTGTTATGCTGATGAAGACAGACATCTAGTGGTCAAATGGAGCAACAGCATGGTAAGGTTTGGTTCCGTGCTTTGCTTTCGTCATGTGCCCATAATGCATTGCAGGCGCTTCAGTTTTCCAGAAAACAGTTAAAATAACTTTATCTATGCATTTTTTATGAAAAATCTACAATAAACAAAAGAAAAAGATAAAGAAGCAGCCGAAATAGCAATCCACACATTAAACAACTTTTAAATTGTTGGACCATGAGCGAAAGGTGTATTGTAGGAAATGACATCCCGAGCGAATCGAGGTTAAGAGGTAGAATAAAGGTGTATAACAGTTCATGCTAGTTGGCAGTCTAGTGCAAATATAACTTGCTGGTTACCAATTGTTGAATTTAATTAGCGGTTTAGAATTTAGCTTCCCTTAATTTTCATAAGACATTAGTGCTTTTGAAATTGCGGACCTAAATAGATTGATTAGTGCTTTAGAAATAGCGGAACAAATTTTTGGATTATCGCTGCCCAGCATTGGTATTTGGTGTCATCTGAAGAAATCCCGCGAAGAGCAAATTGTGCTTCGATGTGGAAGAACCATGAAGGAGGGTCGTGCAGCCAGAAGTCCGGGATTTTAACGGCCACCGAAAAAGCGAGCGGGGCCGCCTGTGGAGGTTCCACAGCAGCAGACATCTGAGAAGAGCTGGCTGGAGCTTCAGATGTCGACATGTTCAATTCACGAGGTCACCAGTGTGGAGGAGATGAAAAGACGACACAGAAGACGGGATGCAGAACTTCACTTTACTCAACTCCAACAGTTCTGGCGGTAAGCACCAAAAACCCACCTTTTTACATCAACCCTTTCACAATAAAACATCCAGTCCTCTGGGTGTGAGTAGAGTCCCCTAGTGGTCCACCACAATAATACTTTATTTATAAAGCCATTTAAAACAACCACAGCTGCAACAAAGTGCTGTACACATAAAATCAAGAACATTTAAACACATAAAATAAGATTTAAAAAAATAATTCATGAGATTTGTGACGTAACTCCGAAACATCGTAAGTCGAGGACTACCTGTATTTACATTGTCTGCTTGATTGTTAAATTAAAGGTTAACGCTTGAAGCTAGTTGTGCTTTGTTTTGTGTGCTTTAAATGTAGATATATGTAAACCCTAACTCCAAAGTGGAATAAAGTCCAGCCCCTCTCAAGGAGATCAGGTCCAGACAGAGCCCATGCTGTGTGTCGAGGTGAGCCCAACTGTATCTAGTGGGTATCTCTCAACCTCATACACAAGCTCAGGCTCCTTCCCCACAAGAGGTTACGTTCCATGACTATGTCCCGGGAGCCAGCTTTGGTAAGCCAGGGTCAGAGCTCCAAGGCCCCCGCCTTCAGCCACTGCTCATGGTATCATGCACCTGACTCGTATGGCCCCTCTTTCTGGTGGTGGGTCCACAGGAAGGCAAACCCACATTGTTCATTTGAGCTGAGCCTGACCAGGCCCCATGAGTAGACCCAGTCACCAGGTGCTCAATGATGAGCTCCTACCCAAGACCTGGCTCCAGGATGGACCTCTGTAAACCACGTCAGGGCAAGGGACACTAGTGAGCTCCATGATGTTTTTCTGTCCATTTGAATTTTTGGAATCTTTGTCTGACCTGTCAGCTAGGACCAATCTGCCATGGGAAACCCTACCAGAGGCAATTACCTGTACTATTGCCCCTGACAGCAGGGCTCCTAGGATCAATCAGGCGCACAAACTCCTCCACCACGATAAGGTGCTGATCCAAGGAGCAGCTTCAAGGTGGTCTCGTTTCGTGAAAATAAATGGGACACTCGTGACGTTAAAAACAGAAACGGTCAAATCAAACCTTTTACCGAGTCAGCAGGTTTCTGAGCATTACATTAATTTTATTAAAGCGTTAACAGAACAATGTCTCTGTGCGTCTTCATCACATCATCAGTCAGGAGGAACGTTTTGGGCTCAGGGAGCGACACCTGGTTTACAGCTTTTTATTTCATCACACAAGAACATTTAGTTTCTGGAACGTTCACGTCATCTGTTAGAAATAAGAACGTGAAAACATGAAGGCATAAAGAGGTGAGGGTGAAGAACGCTGCAGGTTCAGAAGAGCCAGAACAAAACAGGTGGAGAACACAGAGCTGTCTGGGGTCACAGGCTCGTTTTCCAGAGCCATAAAAGCGTGAAGTTTAATCAGAGCTCGTGGACGCTGCACCTGAATGCTTCAAACCACATCTTCTCTAAGTTCTCCGTCTTTTATATTTGTAAACCTCTTGTTGTAAGGTTGTGATCATCTGCTGGTTGTGTTTACAGGTCAGCAGTCCTCTCTGAGTGTCGTGGAACAAAACATGAAGAACAACTTTAACATCGTTATAAACATCAGGCCAATGTGTTCCTCCAGTTGAGTAGTCAGGGTCTCTGGTGTGATGCATCAGAACCAGAATCACTGGTTTCTTCGCCAGTACCACTAAAAAAAATAAATAAAAAAAAACACAGACGGGTCAAATTAAAATATTTAAAGATGGTTCTTAGTTTCAACGTGCGTCACAGTACCACTAAAATATGAGACTTCTGGAAACATTTAAGAACCAAACTGTGAGACACGTGCTGCCTGGTTTACCTTTTGGATCCTTCATGGCTCTGTCCACGTCTGATCCAGCACGGGATAAGATTGGACAGAAGACAATGAGGACGTCACAGTTATCCAGGTGTGTTTCCTCCACATGGGGTGATGACCATTTATTGTCCATTATGGCATTCATGATGGCTTTATCAGCACCACATGCGTCAGCAGTGACAACACGACCAACCTTTACTGTGAAAAGCTTAAAGCTGCCTGAAGTGAAACAGTTCCAGTTGGTTACTGAGGAAGATGAATATTTGTTACTATTTCTGATTGTTCAATTTGTAGAAAAAGACTTGTTGATTCAAAAACTCACAGCTGCGGCTCGACTGCACAGATTCCTGTGGCTTTATGTTACTCGTTTCTCTCCCTGTTCCCAGTTCTGGACGGGAGGAGGCTGGCTGTTTCCCCTCATGCTTCTCCTTTTTCATTGACAGACCATCAGGGTCACCATCCAGACTGTCTTGCTTCATCTTTTTGTAATGATCCATTCCAGATCTACGGTTTGTCTCCATCCCAGAGGCTCCATGATCCTCTGGAGCCTGAAGAAACAAAGTGTCCGAGTTCAAAACCAAACTTGTTATTTTCTAGCGCACAGCTGAGAGACTGGACAGAACGTAGACGTGGCTCATTTATTTTGTTTATTTATTCAGTTTGATTTGTTTGTTCTAGTCATTTTCTAAAAACAGGAACCACAAACACAAATCAAAGTGAAAAATACAAAAGTTCTTGTATTAATGTTAAACCAACTTAAACTCAAATGATTAAAAGGCTGTAGGTGGAAACATTTGCTTAGTTCAAGTTTTTGTCATTGATTTATACACATCTGTAAAACTCGATGGGTTAATAAAGGAAAATAAATAAGAAGTAACTAAAGCTGGGCTGTTTGAGGCTGAGACTCTGAAGCCTGTTTGAATTCTGTTCTGAATCTAACTGTGAGCCAATGGAGAGAAGCTAAAACTATAGAGATGTGATCTCTCCTACTAACTCTGGTTAAAACTCTGGCAGCAACATTTTGGATCCACTGAAGACTTTTTACTTTGGATGAACTGAAGTCTGGAAAGCTCTGAAAAGAATGAAGAAGGTAAAGGTAGTAGGACCTGATGACATACCAGTGGAGGTTTGGAAATGTCTTGGAGAGATGGCAGTGAGGTTTTGGACTCAAATAGTCAACAGTATATTTGAGGGTGATAAACCCCCGAGGAATGGAGAAGAAGTGTGCTGGTGGCCATTTTTAAGAACAAGGGTGATGTACAGAGTTGTAGCAACTACTTTGTACAAGGGAATTAAGTTGATGGACTGGTGACCTTTCCAAGGTGTCCCCCGCCTCTCGCACAGTGTTGGCTGGACATGGGCAGCAGTGAACCTCGCAACCCGAAAAGGAAGAAGCTGATAAAGATAATGGATGCAGTCACACAATGAAGATCTGTGAGAGAGTTGTGGAAGCAAGACTTGGATGAGAGGTGACTATTTGTGAGCAGCAGTATGGTTTCATGCCAAGAAAGAGCACCACAGATGCATCTTTGCATGGAGAAGTACAGAGAGGGTTAGAAAAAACTCCATTGTGTCTTTGTGGATTTAGAAAAAGCATATGACAGGGTGCCGAGGGAGGAGATGTGGTATTGCATGAGGAAATCTGGAGTGGCAGAGAAGAATGTTAGACTGGTACAGGACATGTATGAGGACAGCAGGACAGTGGTGAGATGTGCTGTAGGAGTAACAGATAGCTTCAAGGTGGAAGTGGGAGTGCATCAAGGATCTGTCCTGAGCCCCTTCTTGGTAATGGTAAATGGAGCTTATTTATATAGCACTTTCCAGCCCCCTATGAGGGGCCCCAAAGCGCTTTACAATACCAACCATCCACCCATTCATACACACATTCATACACCGGTAGCAGTAGGCTGACATGCAAGGCGCCATGCAAGGCGCCATCCAGTCCTACCGGGAGCAACTCGGGGTTAAGTGTCTTGCCCAGGGACACAACGACACATGGTGTGGGGAACTGGGATTCGAACCTCCAACCTTCCGATCGGGGGACGACTGCCATTACCACTACGCCACGGCCGCCCCATTCTTGTTTGCGCTGGTGATGGACCGACTAACAGATGAGGTCAGGCAGGAATCCCCATGGACTATGATGTTTGCAGATGACATTGTGATCTGTGGTGAGAACAGGGAACAAGTGGAAGAGAACTTGGAGAGGTGGAGGTATGCACTTGAAAGAAGAGGAATGAAAGTCAGCCGTAGTAAGACAGAGTACATGTGTGTGAATGAGAGGGAGGAGGTGGAACAGTGAGGCTACAAGGAGCAGAGGTCACAAAGGTGCAGGACTTCAAGTACTTGGGGTCCACTGTCCAGGAAAATGGGGAATGTGGTAAAGAGGTGAAGAAGAGAGTCCAGGCAGGATGGAGTGGATGGAGAAAAGTTTCAGGAGTGATTTG
The DNA here is from genome assembly GCA_038048925.1 of Garcialebias charrua. NCBI lineage: Eukaryota > Metazoa > Chordata > Actinopteri > Cyprinodontiformes > Rivulidae > Garcialebias > Garcialebias charrua. The sequence goes on along the minus strand of JBBPBX010001099.1, from coordinate 22,797 downwards.
TGACAAAAAGGTGTCAGCAAAGGTCAAAGGAAAAGTTTACAAGACAGTGGTGAGACCAGCTATGTTGTATGGTCTGGAGACAGAGACATGGACAAAAAGACAGGAGACAGAACTGGAAGTAGAAATGAAGATGCTGAGGTTCTCCTTAGGAGTGACAAGGATGGAGAAGATCAGGAATGAGATCATCAGAGGTACAGCACTATGGATGGACAGACAGACAGACAGACAGACAGACAGACAGACAGACAGACAGACAGACAGACAGACAGACAGACAGACAGACAGACAGACAGACAGACAGACAGACAGACAGACAGACAGACAGACAGACAGACAGAACAGACAGACAGACAGACAGACAGACAGACAGACAGACAGACAGACAGACAGACAGACAGACAGACAGACAGACAGACAGACAGACAGACAGACAGACAGACAGACAGACAGACAGACAGACAGACAGACAGACAGACAGACAGACAGACAGACAGACAGACAGACAGACAGACAGACAGATAGATAGATAGATAGATAGATAGATAGATATATACTTTATTGTCCCCAAGGGGAAATTTGTCTTGGACATCGTACGCCAAACAACACTTCTACCAACAATACAGTCACATGAACACAAAACAATTTAAAAGCATATAAAATAAAAACCTATTGCTCAGTTAAAAACACATTGCTTTTAAAAACACACATTGCTCAATAAGACCATTCAATGCTCAATAAAAACACATTTTGCACATTCCCACATACATCCAGCAGTAAATGAAACAACAATCAGACCAGAGCATCAGCAGCATCATGGAAAACTTACTATATACCTACTTTATTTAACAATCTGATCGATGTGGGGATAAAAGAATTTTTAAATCGGTTAAGTCTAAAAGCAGGGACTCTAAACCGTTTGCCAGATGGTAACAGTTCGTATTGTGAGTTCAGGATGTGAGCGGGGTCAGACAGTACCCTCCGTGCTAGTCTGAGGACAGACTCATCATAGATAGACTGCAGGGAGAAGTTATCAGTTCTTCCTATCACCTTCATTGCAGTTTGTACCATACGATGAAGTTTAGATTTAAGTTGCACAGAAAGATTGCCATACCACGCTGACATCCCAAACCTAATGATGCTTTCCAGTACGGCCTGATAGAATAAAAACATGAGCTTCTTGTTAACCCCAAAGACTCTGAGTCTGCGTAAAAAGTACAGTCTCTGCTGTAGACGGGAGCACAACATGTTAACATGAATTTCCCACTTGAACAGATTATCTAGGTGGACACCCAGATATCTGTAAGAACAGACCTGGTTTATTTTCTGGTTGTGAATAAAAAGTGGGAGATTGTCACCCAAAGACTTGGGGTCAATCAGCATCTCTTCTGTTTTCTTGGCATTAATAATAAGGTGGTGGTCATCACACCATTGAACAAATGATTGAACCTCATTAAAATAAGATGAGGAGTCCATATCCTCATGCAGCAAGCTGAGAATAGCAGTGTCATCAGAGAATTTAAAAACATAATTCCCGGGGCAGCTGCTGATGCAATCATTTGTGTAAATGGTGAAGAGGACAGGAGAGGTAACGCAGCCCTGGGGAACCCCAGTGCTGATGGACCTTGGCTCTGATAAGGTTTTATTGACTCTGACAAGCTGTGATCTTTTTGTTAAAAAAGAATAAAACCATTTAATAAGAAGAGGGTTAAGATTCATCTGCTGTAATTTCTTAAGAAGCAGGTGAGGCTGTACAGTATTAAAAGCAGAGCTAAAATCTATAAAGTATGGTATCCTCTGTCAGTCTCTCAGTGTCTGTACTCCCTACTGTGTCATTATTACCTGATCAGTTCCACCCGTGTCCTCCAGGTGTTTGTAATTTAGCTCGTCTAGTCTGTGTGAATATAAGCCCTGGTCTGTGTCTTAGTCCTCGTCCGTGCATCGTCTGGTACACCTCCTGGTTTTGTCTCCTGTGTATTATCCTGACCTGATCCTGTCCGTGAGTTTTGCTGCCACGTCAGCTAATTATTTATTAAAGTGATTATTATTTTACTACCTCGCCTCTGAGTTCTGCATGCGCAAATGGGTTTGTTCCTGCTCTGCTCCATTGGAAAACTGTGACAAGCACAGGTTGAACAACTGGGAGGTAAAGTTAGAGAGGACACACTGAAATGGTTTGGACGTGTCCAGAGGAGAGACAGTGGTTTGGACGTGCCCAGAGGAGGGGCAGTGGTTTGGACGTGCCCAGAGGAGGGACAGTGGTTTGGACGTGTCCAGAGGAGGGACAGTGGTTTGGACGTGTCCCAGAGGAGAGACAGTGGTTTGGACGTGTCCAGAGGAGGGACAGTGGTTTGGACGTGTCCAGAGGAGGGACAGTGGTTTGGACGTGTCCAGAGGAGGGACAGTGGTTTGGACGTGTCCAGAGGAGGGACAGTGGTTTGGACGTGTCCAGAGGAGGGACAGTGGTTTGGACGTGTCCAGAGGAGGGACAGTGGTTTGGACGTGTCCAGAGGAGGGACAGTGGTTTGGACGTGTCCAGAGGAGGGACAGTGGTTTGGACGTGTCCAGAGGAGGGACAGTGGTTTGGACGTGTCCAGAGGAGGGACAGTGGTTTGGACGTGTCCAGAGGAGGGACAGTGGTTTGGACGTGTCCAGAGGAGGGACAGTGGTTTGGACGTGTCCAGAGGAGGGACAGTGGTTTGGACGTGTCCAGAGGAGGGACAGTGGTTTGGACATGTCCAGAGGAGGGACAGTGGTTTGGACGTGTCCAGAGGAGGGACAGTGGTTTGGACGTGTCCAGAGGAGGGACAGTGGTTTGGACGTGTCCAGAGGAGGGACAGTGGTTTGGACGTGTCCAGAGGAGGGACAGTGGTTTGGACGTGTCCAGAGGAGGGACAGTGGTTTGGACGTGTCCAGAGGAGGGACAGTGGTTTGGACATGTCCAGAGGAGGGACAGTGGTTTGGACATGTCCAGAGGAGGGACAGTGGTTTGGACGTGTCCAGAGGAGGGACAGTGGTTTGGACGTGTCCAGAGGAGGGACAGTGGTTTGGACGTGTCCAGAGGAGGGACAGTGGTTTGGACGTGTCCAGAGGAGGGACAGTGGTTTGGACATGTCCAGAGGAGGGACAGTGGTTTGGACGTGTCCAGAGGAGGGACAGTGGTTTGGACGTGTCCAGAGGAGGGACAGTGGTTTGGACATGTCCAGAGGAGGGACAGTGGTTTGGACGTGTCCAGAGGAGGGACAGTGGTTTTTTCTTTTCTTCTCTTTTTACCAGAGCAGAGACGAAGGAGCAGAAAGCACAGATGTTTATTTGTTGCTTGTTGAAATGGATTAAAGCGGCCATGAAAGGGAACATCCTGTTTGGACACTGGACCAGGTTAAACCAACCCTGTGGCAGTGGTGGCCTTCAGGTCTTCTAAATAATTTGAGTGTGAAAGAAATCATCACTGCGCCCATGTTTAGGAACACCTATTATTAACAATACAGTTGCTTTGGACATCAAAGTAATAATTTAATTTACGAGGAAACGTTTTATTTCTGTAGAAACGTATAAAAACATTGAGTCTTGCTTCTTCAACAATAAAACTATGATATGGTGTTCAGGTGTTGTTCATTTGATCCAAGTGAACCTTAATTGGACTAAAAAATAACAGATGAAATAAAATTTGAGTACTGTTTATGTCTACTAATCACTTTTTCACTGTGTGGTATAAACCAGCCAATGCTGCGATCTGTGGAGATGAAGTCTGTTTCTGTTGGTGAGGAGTTCTGACTCCAGCTGCATAAAGATGATCAGGGTTCCTCACAAGCAGGAACTCTGTGACACAAACTCAGAACCTAAACCTGGAGTCAGCTCACCTCATGATCCATGGAGTTTACTCTCTTCGGTTGTGGAGGGGTAGAAGCAGGACAGGAGGAGCTGGGCTGGGTCCCGTTCTCTTTCTTTGACAGAGAAATGACAAATGCATGCGGACTGCTTGACTTCATCTCCATGGAAACAGCCAGTTCAGCTTCACAGCATGGACACTTCAACGAGCCTCTCTGATCCTCTGGAACCTGAAAAAACAAAGCATCTGAGATTTAAAAATAAAACTTAAACTATTTTATTATCCTGCAGACAGCTGAGGAACTGACCTGTGACCTGAAATGTGACCTGACCTGACCTGTGACCTAACCTGACCTGTGATTTGCTGTGTGACCTGACTCGTGATATGATATGACCCATGACCTGACCTGTGGCATGACTCGTGATATGACACATGACGTGACGTTTGACCTGACTCATAATATGGCCTGTCACCTGACCTGTGGCATGACCTGTGACCAGACCTGTGACTTGACCCGTGACCTGACCTATGTGTGACCTGATTTTATCTGTGACCTAACCTGACCTGTGACCTGCCGTATGACCTGCCATGTGACCTGACTCATAATATGACCTGTGACCTGACCTGTGAATGTAAAGTCAACATCATTTATATATCCTGATGCGTGCTCAATAAGAGCTGACCCAGGCCCATGGGCAGATCCTTCACCCACGTCCAGAACTGTGGCAGCTCTGGGCCTGGCCGCTGAAAGGGCCCGGTTAATGGCCTCCGGTCTGCCCCGTAATGTGGTAAATACAATACAGGGAGCAAGAGCACAGTCTACTAAGACCCTCTATGCTCGCAAATTGCATGTTTTTGAGGCCTGGTGTCTAGAGAGGAATACAGTATTATCTCATATTCCTGTGACCTGGTCCAGCTCCTGACCTTTCTACAAGACCTGCTGGAGAAGGGTCGCTTTTTCTCCACCATTAAGGTATTTTTATCAGCCATCTCGGCATGCCACAAGGACTGGGGAGGTAAATCATCTGGTGCCCACCCTCTCATGATACGTTTCATGAAGGGCGTGCTGAGGAAGAGGCCGCCAAGCAGGACTTTGGCCCGTCCTGGATGCTCTGTGTGAGCCTTCATTTGAGCCTCTTAGCAGCATTAAGATAGATTTATTATCTTATAAGACTGCATTGCTCCTAGCTCTGTGCTCAGCAAAACGCGTAGGTGTCCTCCACGCTTTATCTGTACATCCATTGTGCACCAGATTTGCCCCTGACGGGTCAAAGGTCACCCTGCGTCCAAACCCCGCATATGTGCCAACCCACAAGTCTGGACTTTGAGCTCTCAACTTTTTCTTTTCCCCCCCCTGTTCTAACTGCAGAACAGAGGCGGCTGAACGCGCCCTGCCCTGTTAGGGCCCTGAGCGCCTACATGGAGAGGACTAACAGTTGGCAAAAACAAACCAGCTGTTTGTGTGTTTTGCTAATCCTGTTGCAGGCAGAGCCCTGTCAAAACAGCACCTCTCACATTGGGTGACTGAGGCCATTAAAAGGGCATACAGCAGCAAAGTCAGCAGGTGCCCAGTGGGGTACATGCTCACTCAACCCAAGGCCTAGCCACTTCAGGGGCCTTATTCAGAGGTGTTCCAGTAGCAGATATATGTGCAACTGCTAACTGGGCATCATCAAATACGTTTGTGAAACATTATAGTTTAGATGTCACAGCATGTGACGTGACTCAGGCTGTTCTCTCTACCACAGAGTAGAGAACAGCTGACGCCTGTAGACTAAAGCACAAAGTTCTCATAAGCATGCATTTCCAGAGCATTTCCAGGGCGTGATTGAATTACGTTCCCATAGTCACATGTTGCACCGAGTGTACTGACTGAGAAGGGAACTGAAAGTTATGCACCATAACTCATGTTCCCTGAAGGAAGGGAACGAAGGTGCAACACATGTTTGCCCTTTCAATGCCCAAGCTCGGTGAAGTGCACTTGGAGGATGTAGGTGGGGCGTCAGCCCCTTTTATGCAGAAGGCGGGGCCTCATTGCTGACGCCCACCTTGCCTTTAGAAAGGCGTGATTGTATTACTTCAGGTGAACCGCGCGGGGGCGCAATTCCCATAGTCATATGTTGCACCTCGTTCCCTTCCTTCAGGGAACATGAGTTATGGTGCATAACTTTCAGGTTTAGTTTGTATTTATTTATTTGTTTATTCGTCTGGTACACCTCCTGGTTTTGTCTCCTGTGTATTATCCTGACCTGATCCTGTCCTTGAGTTTTGCTGCCACAACAGCTATTTATTTATTAAAGTGATTATTATTTTACTACCTCGCCTCTGAGTTCTGCATGCGCAAATGGGTTTGTTCCTGCTCTGCTCCATTGGAAAACTGTGACAAGCACAGGTTGAACAACTGGGAGGTAATAATAATAATAATAATAAATTCAATTTATACCGCACTTTTCATTAATAAAAATCTCAAAGTGGGTAAAGTTAGAGAGGACACACTGAGATGGTTTGGACGTGTCCAGAGGAGGGACAGTGGTTTGGACGTGTCCAGAGGAGGGACAGTGATTTGTTTTTTTCTCTTTCTACCAGAGCAGAGACGAAGGAGCAGAAAGCACAGATGTTTATTTGTTGCTTGTTGAAATGGATTAAAGCGGCCATGAAAGGGAACATCCTGTTTGGACACTGGACCAGGTTAAACCAACCCTGTGGCAGTGGTGGCCTTCAGGTCTTCTAAATAATTTGAGTGTGAAAGAAATCATCACTGCGCCCATGTTTAGGAACACCTATTATTAACAATACAGTTGCTTTGGACATCAAAGTAATAATTTAATTTCCAAGGAAACGCTTTATTTCTGTGCAAATGTATAAAAACTTTGAGTCTTGATTCTTCAACAATAAAACTATGATATGGTGTTCAGGTGTTGTTCATTTGATCCAAGTGAACCTTAATTGGACTAAAAAATAACAGATGAAATAAAATTTGAGTACTGTTCATGTCTACTAATCAATTTTTCACTGTGTGGTATAAAGCAGCCAATGCTGCGATCTGTGGAGATGAAGTCTGTTTCTGTTGGTGAGGAGTTCTGACTCCAGCTGCATAAAGATGATCAGGGTTCCTCACAAGCAGGAACTCTGTGACACAAACTCAGAACCTAAACCTGGAGTCAGCTCACCGCATGATAGGAGAAACTGGGCTGGGCCCCTTTCTCTTTCTTTGACAGAGAAATGACAAATGCATGCGGACTGCTTGACTTCATCTCCATGGAAACAGCCAGTTCAGCTTCACAGCATGGACACTTCAACGAGCCTCTCTGATCCTCTGGAACCTGAAGAAACAAAGCATCTGAAATTTAAAAATAAAACTTAGAAACAATTTTATTATCCTGCAGACAGCTGAGGAACTGACCTGTGACCTGCCATGTGACCTGACCTGTGACCTGACATGTGACCTGACATGTGAACTGACCTGTGACCTGACCTGTGGTATGACCCGTGATCTGACGCATGAACTGACCTGTGACCTAACGTGTGACCTGATTCATAATATGACCTATGACCTGACCACACCTGTGACCTGTGAATGTAAAGTCAACATCATTCATATATCCTGAATGCATGCTCAATAATCCAGGTAGAAAAAAATCTAAAAGTTAAGTCTGGTCCTCTGGACGGGTTCAAAAAAACAAAAAATTGTAGAAACGTTTCTTCTTTCCTCCAAAAGACTTCTTCTTCAGTCTGAGGAGCTCAGTCTTATAAACAGCACCTTCTCATAGTGGATCAACCAGGTTGATTATTTGTGACACTGAATATCACTCAGGACCCTGTGAATAACAAGCAACCATCATGGCACTAACAATCCATTGTTAGGCTGATGGACCTCCTTGATCATGTGAGCAGCTGTTTCTGGATGTCAACAACAAACTGGTTGATCCACGATAAGAAGGTGCTTATTTATTTATTGTCAGGGGGTTAGGTTAAGGGTATGGTTTGGTTTAGGATCAGAGTGTTAGGTTTGGGCAACAAAATCCCTGGTTACATTTAGGGTCAGAGCAGAAGGTTAAAGGTCACGTCTACAAAAAAACAGGAAATAAAACCACATCGGTGATCCTTTATACTTGATTTAGCCCCTTGGGTGTTGTAGTGTCCAGGTTCTGGATCCAGATCCTCTCTGCTCTCCTTCTCGGGGCTACAGACCACGTACTGGCCTTCACAAGTGTGGCCCATTCCACCCACGTAAAAGAAAATGCTGGACCAGAGCAGTGTGTGTTTCTCGTGTCCTCTGGATGTTGCATCTGTGCTGTGTGAATCTGGTCAGCATGGTATTGCCCGTCTCACCCACATATTGTGAGCAGCAAAGCTCACGTGATCGGATACACAGTTTTGGATCTTGCCTGTTTCTTCTGTTTCAAAGACCTCTTTGTTAAATTTATTTTGTACGCATTTTATTTGATGAAAAAAATCCTGGGCACCTCTGTTCTTCGGAGCAGTCAGAGGTTTTACTTTTGCATGGACCAGACGGTCCTTCAAGTTTTTGTTTCTTCTGTAGGCCGCAATAATCTTGCAATTTGTTACGTTTTTAGTTTCCTTCCTGGAATGTAACAAAGTTGTGTTTTACTTTTCTGACCAAATGTACTGCAGAAGTGGAGTACCGGTAGTTTAATTTGTCACAAAAGGCAAAATGGAGGTCACCAAGGTAGGTCTGGATTGCTGGAAGGTTTTCAAACCATAGATATTATATAAACACTAGATACCTCACGGTGGGCAGAATCGCATCGCGCAGCGCCGCCATATTGGATGGGGGTTTCCACATAAGAGCCAACAGGAGTAAACACAGGGCGAGTTACTATGCCCGTATTTTGTGCAGCTTATGGTTGCAATAACCAGCGCAGTGTTGAAAGTAGATCACATGGGATTACCTTTCACAAGTAAGATTGAACAATAGTTTTGGTTATTTGATCATTTATATTTTGTCATCATTGCTGGATCTGAAGAGGAAGAACCTTCTAAATGAGGAGCTGAAAGAAAGGCTTGACTTACATTCAGGTAAATACATTAATACTACAACTTAGAATTTTTGTTATGTTACATTTAAACTCTTTGTCAGACTTTAGGTATTTATTTCTAGGAAGCTTACTATGTAGTTTGATTTACAGATCAGAGCCTACAGTTACCTGAGGGATTCTCTGCATTTTCCCCTCCCTCGTCCACATACACTGCAAAGGTGTAGTATATTTTTATTACCGTATTTTCCAGTGTATAGGTCGCACCTTTTTATGGTTTTTTCAAGGCCTGCGACCTATACTCAGGTGCGACCTATGTTATCACTTTCGGTGAAACAATTTTTTAAATCCAGCTCATTTCACAATTACGTTCATTTATTAAGGAAAAGTTCAGCTCAGACATATATTTGCTATAATTTTTATCAAACAAATAATTGTTTTAAGTGTTAATCTTCTTAAAAGCCTTGCTGTGCGCTCCTGTGGCAGACATTTGCAGCAGAGCTAAACGTAGGTGCGACCTATACACCAGTGCGACCTATCTAGGGATTTTTCCAATCTATTGGTGATAATTGGACAGTGCGACCTATACACAGGTGCGATCTATACACCAGAAAATACTGTACATATTTTAAACATATTGAGTAAAATACTTCAACCCCTAGGTATGATGTACAACAAACAGATGTAATAACTTAGAGCTTGCTATTTTCACTATTTTTCAAAGTTTTGATATCAAGAAGTCTTAAAGAAAGAAAGAAAGATAGAAAGAAAGAAAGAAAGAAAGAGAATCAATCTATCTATCAATCCATGGGTTAAAGCACATAAACCTTTATTTATTTGTTGTTCAGGTGGTTGCAGTCTGTGGATGCCAAACCTGGGCTCAACACAATGATGTTGGACATGTTGCAGAGGAGATGTGAAGAGGACCCTGTTAAATATGGCTCTGTGGTCCTCATGTTGGATGCCATGGCCATCAAGAAACATGTCCAGTATAATCCCTGTACCCAGAAAATGTCTGGATATGTGGATATGGGTGATGGCGTGGATGAGACTGATGTAGCCACGGAGGTGCTTGTTTTTATGGTGGTTGGTCTACAGGGTCATTGGAAAGCTCCAGTCGCCTATTACCTCACAAAGTCTCTATCACCAGACACACAAAAGGTCCTGGTTGTCCATGCTCTGGAGCTTCCTAGCCCCAATTGCAGGGAGGGTAGTGAAAGGACCTGGAGGGTTTAGATTACTTTTTCAGGTCTTATAAAAAAAGGTTCGTTCACAACTGTTTACATGCACAGCACTCAAAAATAATAAAAAAAATAGTTGCTGTAGCATTGTACACAAGACTCTGTATTGTATGCTGTGTTTGAGTGAGAGAGTAAAATAAATTCAAATGAACAATCAAACTAGTTTTTTTAATTTAAAAATGTATACATTTATTAATATCCCATGCCATATGTGTATCTTTGTTAAAGAGCATAAAACAAAGTATTTAAGCATGAAAGCACATACTTTTATTGAGTAGCAGTGTCACACGTCATAACCACATCTCTGACGTTTATAACAAACAAAACCGTGTGAAAATCGGGTAAGAATTCGTGAAGTTATGATTGTTTTTAGTGGAGCATACAGCTTCTTCAATACAAATAAATGCGCTGGGAGCGCGAAATATACCCATCCAAGATGGCGGCCGCACGGAACGTCCGCTCCAATAGGCAGCTCCAGTCCGTAGGGTATCTAGTGTTTATATAATATCTATGTTTCAAACACGTTCTCAGTAAGGACCTTGAGCGCCCTCTTGTGGACAAAGCTGACAACAGCACCTTGGTGGTAAATTGAAAGTGTAAAAATACAGTGGAGTCCCAATAGTTGTGATTTTATTAATCCAGCATATGTGTGCTTCTGCTTCAGGTGATGGATGGTCTTATGTAATAAAGTGTGTGTGTCTGTTTTCTGCTTCAGGTGATGGATGGTCTTATGTAATAAAGTGTGTGTGTCTGTTTTCTTTAAAAAGACTTTAACGTCCAGTCTGTGGCATGTTTGAAATTGTGTGCCTTTATATGTGGTCGTGTTCAAAAAGTCCACTGTTGTGTGATTTTTAGTGGCTTTGAGTTTTATGGAGGGATCATGAGTGTTCAGTGAGTCCAAGAAGTCCAAGAAGTCCCTCTCTGAGTGGGTCCAGACTCTCCAAATGTCATCTAGATACCTGCAGTAATGCAGAGGTTTCTTTAGGGCAATGTTTTTGCTCATGGCTGTACCTTTGGTTTGTAGAAAAAACTCCCCATTAAATTCAAAATCCTTTTTGGATTTATTTCCAGCAGATGAAGCAGATTCTCATCAGGGGCCTCATGTATCAACCGTGCGTGCGCACAAAAACATTGCGCACGTCACTTTCCACGCAAAAGCCCGTATGTATCAAAACTGAACTGAACGTGAATATATGCGCATCCAGGTACATATCCACGCAAGCTCCCGAGCAGGCGTACGCACGTTTCTGTGGTTCTTGTTCCTTTGGCGACACTTACAGGTGTTTCAGAGAAACTGAAGCCCCACAGTCTGTGGTTGACTTTAAGAGCGGCTTGAAGACCTTTCTTTTCAACCGAGCATACTTTACTCCTCATGATTCTACTTTTGATCTTAGCTGATACTGTTGTTGATTTTAATTGTTTTATTATTTGTCTTATTGACATTCAAATATGTTGCACCTTGTAGCACTTTGAGATTTCCATTAATGAAAAGTGCGTTATAAATTGAATTCATTATTATTATTATTATTATTATTATTATTATTATTAACTGTTCATGATGTGAAAATGATTAATATTCCCTCCAAACACACGATTAACAAGTATTACATCCACATGACGCAGTGAAATAAAGGACGCGCAAAGTTGTGCCAAAAATAAATTTAACAGGAACGGATTCATTCAGCCTTACTGGAGGTTATAATAAATAGTGTAACACGCAGAGCATTTATTTAGAAACAGATATAATTTTCCGATCTAGGATATGGCTTATCAGCCGTTTTCAGAAATAATCATTTTTCAGTTTGGCACTGCTGCTGCGCTCTGGGGAGCCGTGCATCACGCGTGCATACAGAAGCAGCGGTCAAACTGTTCCACAGAGGGAGCTGCAGGTCGATCGGGACTGTGCAGTCCAGTCCACACAAAGCCGGATCATGTCCAATGGAATGTCTCATCCATATGATTCCAAAGGCTGAGTGGTCGCGCTTGGAGCGCGCGCGCACCCTCACCGGTGTCGACACGGCAGCTGGAGGTGTTTCATTATCTGCGTTTATTGTAGATTTCTCCAAAATGACACGTGAAAGTACACCTTATATAACTTGTAGGAGAGTAAAAGCTTCACAGACAGACTGCGCACAGGGCTGCGGAGGGCGCAGCGTCTGGAGACGCCAACATCACGTGATGTCATGAAATGTCTCCACCAAGACGCACAGACTCGTTTCTTCACATCATCTACATAAACAAAGATCTATGTTCTAGCAAACATCCAAGTAAGTTCCTCTGTGTTTACAGTAATAATGGTAATAAACTCGTGCGCAAAGTTAATATTTCCACACAGAATGAATGAATGAGCCGGTTCGCGCACCACAGCAGGGTGCGCGCGCACACAAATACCGACAATCACTCGTTCTTTGCATGATGAACACATTTTATTACTATTCTTACTTAGGATGTTTGTCCTCACTCATATTATATTGAATTCATTATTTTCCCGAATCTAGAAATCATTTCTGATCGCGCAGGGATCAAACAAACATGTCCTTCACACATGCAGGAAGTAATTTGCATCTGTTTAACATATGTAAATGTAGGCGTGTCAGGGGAGGTGTCTCACGTGCGCTCAGTTCCACGTCAATTGTGATGTACAAAAGGAATGTGCGTGGATTCAGGTGTACGCACAGTTTGATAAATCTGGATCTTTTTGTGCGTAGACACTTTTCTGGATTTCACCGTACGTCACTTTTCAGTAGGAAATCCACGCAGGTTTTTGATACATGAGGCCCCAGATGACCAGATTGAGACTTATCAGATTTGATACCTGGATTATTGAGTATGAACTTTCTTGATTGTTCATTTTTATTATATTTCATGTTTCTAAAATGAGAGAGAAAAAGACATAGCCTGAAGAAAATTGTTGCAGCCTTCCACATCCACGGGTAATTTGAAAATTTCAGCATTCATTGACGGGGCCGAGTCATTTAAAGTCATTCAATCTAAAGCCATCTCTAAATCTCTACAGTATATTTTAATTCAAACAGAGTCTTGGCCCTTGATCCACCTAAACCAACATTTTGTTTCTACTCTCTAAATCTGTTTCATCTTTCACCTCAAACACACTTGACTCTTTAACCTCCCCACAGAAACCTCTTTATTTTTTCCCTGTTCTCTTTTCTATTAATTTACACTGCAGCCTATCTTTCTTCTCACCCACTTCCTCTTTTTTTCTCTTTTCTTTTTCCTTCTTTGGCCTCTCTCTATTTCAGCATAATGAGTAAATGCCTCATTAGCACAGGGCTCTGATTAATGCCATCTCCCCTTGTTGTGCTCCTCTTTTTAATGAGTGAAATCTCTAAATTTCTCTCTTGGTTTGTCTTTGCCATCACTCTCCTTCAGTCTGTCACTGCATTGCTTTTTATTTTCGTCTTTCTTACAACTCTTGTTTTTTCTGGTCACCCCACACTCGTTTAAATAGTTGCCGCAGAAAGGAGTGGTAATTATTTTACTAAGGTATCATCGATCAGCGCTTCTCTAATGAGGCTCTTTAAAAACCACACGCATGCAGGCAAACAAATGTAATCCACTGTTTAAAGCTGAATCTGGCAAAATGTCATTAGTATCAGGCAGGATGCAGTGCTGCTAATTCTGCTATACTCCCTCAGTTTGTGAGGGTAATGAAAATGGGATTAGGAAGAATAATCTACCAGGCTGCTTTGCAGTTAGCTTTGCTGGATCAAATGGGGGCTACAAAAACAACTTAAATCAACTAAAGTTAAAGCACAAAAACCATTTTAGCAAAATAATTTTAGACATGCTTCTGAGATAAAATATGTTTTCTTATATAAAAATTGTACTGAAAAAAGAAAAACAAGCAAAAGTCTCAGCTTGATTTAACAGTTGTTGATTAGCATTAGCATGTGAGCTAATTTTAACATTTTATAACACAATTTGTTTTAGGAAACATACTAATTTTTCAGTCTTGTCTTGTAAAAGTTTAATGATTAAAAATAGTTAATGTCTAAAGTTATATTATGTTACAACAAGAAGGGCATTAACTAGCTTAGCATAAACACTGGTTAGCTCTGTAAGCTAACAAAGTCCATCCCTTAAAAGTGCAGTCTGTAAGTTTTCTAAAAATATATTTTTAACATATTTCTTCACTCTGTCACTATCTCCTGACAGACTGACGTTAGACAAAGTAATCTCTGAAAAAACTATAGTCCCCTTGCTTCTCCAGGTGTTACTAAAAGCATTTCTAAAAACCCACAGTGACCCGCCGTTAACCAGCCAATAAAAACAGAGTTTTTAACCAGCCAATAAAAACAGAGCTTCTCACTTCTCACGCTCCTAACCCACGCCCCGCCTGTCCCAGCCCCAGCGGCCGCGCACATTCTCGTTCAAAGGATTGCAAAGCGATGCAAAACTGTTTTGTATGTGACACAAATGTATTAAATTCCCCTTCTTCATCCCTGATCTGGACTTTTTTTTTTTTTGCCAAAAGTCAAGTGATCGCTTCCTCCTCCGCTGACTCCATGACTGAAACAATGAGGAAATGAATGAATTTGTCACGAGCGAATTAAACTCGGGTTCAACGTGGCTGCGCGAGGCTCTGCAGATTTGCTGGTGTTCTGGTGTGCTGGACCAGCGCTCCATGTTTTTATTTTATTTTTTAGAATGTTTTATTAACATATAAACACAGAATATCGCAGCGGTTGAGACAGGACATGCAGTGGAGGCGGAGCTAAAGAGGCTGAGCTGAATTTCAGCGAGAGTAAGTGGGAGCAGAGCCATATATGGCTCTGAGGGGGAGGGACCAGAAACGTGTCTCTGTTCAAAATTTTTCTAAGTCCTACGTTCTACAGAAACTTACAGACTGCACCTTTAAGGTCAAGGTTTCTTTATTGTCATTCGCATCATATATGTGATGGAACAAAATTATGTACACAGGGTCCTAGTTACATCCAACAAAAGTATATCGTATTTTTCATCCTATAAGTCACATTTTTTGCAGAATTTGCATGACTTATACGCTGAAGCTACGTATTTATATTTTTCCCCATACAGGTAGTCCCCGATTTACGAGCGAGATCCGTTACAACGAGGCGCTCGTAAACCGGAAATCTCGTAAATTGGAACGGTTGCCATGTCTCTCGTAAGTCCGGAATTTCGCTCGTAAATTGGAACGGTTTCGCTAGCGCGACTACAAACACTCGTTTTTCATCAAAAAACTGCTTATGAGTGCATAAAAATGATCGGAAACGTGTGTCCACATGTTTAGCTAACGAACTGTGGTGAAAAAACACATGAAAACTCAGTATTTTTTGCGTTTTTTCCAAAAATTCGCCAGCTCGTAAGTCTGGAACCTCGTAGATCAGAGCGCTCGTAAATCGGGGACTACCTGTATTTATAAACCAATTTTTGGCTGAGATTTGACCGTTTTCATTCATTCTGACTAAAATACAGTATTGAACACTACCATTTTCAGCAACTACTGTATATAGCGCCAGAGAAATATGGCATTCCATTGTATCATAGAATAGGTAAAAGACAGTGGCTATTAATGACACAATCGACTTGCCGTAGACTTCCACCTTCATCCAGCTCGCCTGGAGCAACAGTTATATCCGCTTTATTTTGATGCACTGCCCTGGCAAAATGCAGCTGATTTGACGATTGAAGCTCATTTATTAAGTAAAAGTTCAACTGAGACACACATTTACTATAATGTTGAGCATTGCAGCCAATCGATTTTTGGCACATCGGCCCACATTTCCGGGTTGTCAGCGGTGACGCGAAACAAATGCGACGTGTCAGTGGTGACACATAATAGATACAATGTATATGGTGAAACTACATATATATGGATTTTTCCACTTTATTAAGACATAATCAGTCTTATAAATGAGAAGGTGCTATTTATAAGACTGAGCTGAATACAGCTCCTCAGACTGAAAAAGTATTCTGGAGGAAAGACGAAAAATTTCTACAATTGTTTTTGTTGTTTGTTTTGTTTTTTTGAATGTCCAGAGGACCAGACATAATATTTTAGACAGCAGCATGAAGTAAATCAGCAGCATGAGATCTGCAGCACATATCAATAATCAAGTGGCACTATAGTGATTTCTTTTTTCTCACAGTGATAATTCTGATTAGAGATTCATGAGTCTAACAGCCTCAGGGTAGAAGCTGTTCCTCAGTCTATTGGTTGTACACTTAATGCTCTTCATCCTTAACGTCCTTAACGTCTACAGTCAGAATTTTATAGCTTTTATGTAATATGTACCTGATTAGAAATGTTTCTAAGATGTAGTGGATTTGTTCTAAATGTATTTCAACTAATATTTACATTTGTAATATAAATGTAAGACTTTAAAAAAATCTCTATGGTTATGTAACGACACACCATGTAAAGAGGCATCTAACAGGCTGAGGCTACCCATAAAAACATTTTCATTAGAAGATGCATGTAGCTGATCTGCTCTGTATTCTGTTATTCTCTGTATTTGGTTTATTCACACACACACTTAGAGAAATTCTAACACCACAGAGTGAAAACATGTCACATGTGTTTAATGTTTGACAGCAACTCACAATCTCAGGTGTTTGAAATCCTGTATGGATCTAAACCTTTATGAGATTGTGAGCCTCTGTCTTTTCTTGTGTTATCTTTCCACATCTATAATTTTACCAGGGCTGGCTCCGTTACCTTCAATGCAATGCATTGTAACGTTGGAGTCGATTACGCGTTGTCCCTAAACTGAACACAATGTAACGTCTTCCAGTCTGGGGCTACAATTTCACATCATCACAAAAAAACTCCAAACAACAAGGATGCCTATAAAAGCACTTTCCACAATGCTTCAGTTTGAGCATCTCTGAGGTTACAGGATTTCAAAAAACAAAACAAAAACAAGGCAATGACTCCCCACACACCCTACCCCACATCACCATCTCACACAAAAACAATAAAGATTTTGCTTATTGTTACATGCCCCCAAATACTCCTAATATTGATAAATGTAGTGCACACAGAAGATTTAAAGACAAAGCTGAAAACAGTCCTTATTCAATAGTGGAACACAAAGAAATTAAATTGCTGCTGTGTACCGGCAGTGATATATTGATTGCATTTGGGGGAATTTATACAGCAGTGCTGCATTTAACCCACTAAGGAGATAAATCCTTAGCTCGAAATAAAATCTTGATATATTATTTTGGTGATGAATGAGTTGTTTGGTTTACAACCTTGACTTCTGGTAATATTTCTATCTGTATATGGGCCGAGATGGGGTAGAGGCAGGGCAGGCGACTTGGGACCAGAAAGTCCCAGGTTTGATCCCCAGCCGTTCCCACATGTCATGGTGTCTCTGAGCAGGACACCTCATCCCTAATTGCTCCTTGGGCACTTACATAGTTGCCCACTGTTCCACCTGAGTGTATCCCAGGTGCGATGGGTTAAGCGCAGAGAACCAATTTCACCATTGTATGGAAACATACAATGATGACAACACATAGCACTTATTATTATTATTATTATGTATGTGTGTTTCTTACTAAGCACCTTTACTGACTGTTTCCCAATCATCTTTTCACACAATAACTACACCCTGTCTATAATTTCCTGTGTGTTAGGATCACACTCTTGTGCTCAGGTTGTTGTCACAGACTATGAGCTAGAGCCGCTTCGATGAACCACATCTGTTTTCCCCCTGTCTTCCTCTTCACCTCTCCTCTCTTTATGCCTCCGGCCCTCTCCTCTCGTCTCCTGCTCTCTCTCAATTTCCCCTCAATTTCCCACCTCCGTATTTTCTTTTGTCTTCCTCTCCCAGAAGGTAAAAGAATAAAGGGGAGAAAAAAATACCTTTCAGGGAGGTCTATTATCTGATTGCCTGATAGTCAACAAGGGAGACGTGAGGCCATTTTAACGATGCCTGGAGTCTTGTTCAACAGTTTATAAATAAACAATTAAAAACTTTGGTTTTTGTCTTTGCATTTCCAATTATTAAAAAAAAAGCAGCAACTTTGAAAGTATTACCATGAGATTCTACTGTTTATGTTCTAATTTTGGACTTCAGTGCAGTCTTGAGCCTTCGTACTCACAGGTCCAGGGTATTCATATTCCAGAGTAAAAAGGTGCAGGGTAGCATAATCAACATATAGCTTTAGAATTAAACTGATTCTATTTTTATCTTAAACATAAATTAGACCCAAAAATTGATATTTAAAAAGAAAAATTATTCAATTCCAAAACCTCTGATGTCAAAGCATGCTGTTTTTTTTTAGACATTTAATTTGGGCAAGAGGGGTCAGTAACGAGGTAGCTCAGAGATTAAGCACTGTAGCATTGTAATCCTGGGGCTGCTGGTTCAATCCCAGGTTGAATCAGGAGGGGCATATGGCATGAGAAAACTACCATATATTTCATGTGAGTTCACTTGCTGTGGCAACCCCTGCAGAAAAGAACAGACACTTACGATTTTGGGCAGGAGAACTCTTGTGAAAGCGGAAATTACTCCTACCAAAGCACCCCACTCCACCCGCTTTGAATGTTATCAGCCATTAAATGGCCATTATTAGTTGTTATCAACCCCATATTTAGCGGGCAGACTGCCCCTCCTGTACCTCCTAGTGGGTTTAAAGGTACGTTGTTAGCGATGATAATAGGCTCTATTTCTAGCTTTGTTAGTGCTCATAATAGGTTCACATAGTTAGGTTCAGAGTAAAGGGTCTGGCAGTTAGGTTTAGGGTCTTGGGTAGGTTTAGGCACAAGGGTAAGGGGGTTAAGTTTAGGGTTGATCCTCTGGGTCAAGTGAAAGGTTAGGTTTAGGAAAATGGTTACATAAGCTGAAAAAAAAACCTTCTTGGTTTACACCTGTGCGTCGCTTCCATCATTTTCAGCGATAATAACGGTAATAACGTACCTTTAAACCTACTAGGAGGTAGGCGGGACAGTCTCACTGCTACATAAGGGGATTATAACTAATAACCTCCATTTAATGGGCTGATTACATTTGAAGCCGCTCACCAAAGGTCATAGCTATAATTTATCTGTTTTACAAGATTGCTCAAGAAGTTAAGTTAAACATTTGCATGAAGAGTGCCGGTAAACATTCAGGGTCGTATGTTGAGCCAAATTTTATTTTGTTTTATTTAGCCTGAGTGAACATCTGCAACATCAGACTCATCTTGTGTTGTTTGTGCTTGGCTCATTTACTCAGTATAGCTTCATACACTTCTGTCAAAAATAGACACAAATTGTGTTCTCAGCAATGTTAAGTGGGGAAAAAAGCTACATCTAATGGAACGATGAGCACATTCATAAGTGTCTGTGATCATCCACTTTAAGGAGCTGGAGTGATAAACAGCCCCCCGTGGTGGAATCCATGTTCGACAAAAGGAGACACTAGAAGACGAATGAGGAAGAGCTCAAGAAAATGCTAAATTGTTTAAGTCAAGTCAGGCGTGAATGTAACAAAGCTGTTACCCTTTTCAGCTAAAAACCGTTTTTCCTTTATAAATAATGTTGACGTTGCATTTCAGTCAAACATCTGGACTGTATCTGAAGTGAATTTGATCAAATGTGTTAAAGCAGCACACATCTGTAATGACTCCTCCCAGTGTTTCCATTTATCTTTTCACTAACCATCTGGCAGAAGACTCAAATTTCCATTTGCATGTAAAAAGCTATTATAAGAACTCTATTGTTCTTTTTGCTGTTGCTATCTTGAATAAGTAAATGTTGAAATACTCATTTTTCATCAAGTCCTTGGATAAATGCAGCATATTTTATAATGTAGGGAATTATAGGCGCATATGCATGTGCTTGGTGATATTGTATTCAGTTTTGTTATGATGTGTAGACATGAATGTAAATGTATATGTTCATATGTTTATTTATTCATTCATTTTATAATGCATTATATTATCTGATTTTATGGATATTATTTAAGTGTAGAGTTGCAAGATACCAAATATGAATTTCCATTTAATCTCAATTAATTGGGCATAAACTTATTATTGCCTTTTATTTTCATATTCTACTGGTATTATCATTGCGTTCTTACTGGTTGTAAGGTTATTTAGGTGAATTAGATGTTTATTAATAGTGACTTTATGCTGTTGCCTTGCATTTTACAGATCCTTGGATGAAATCTCAGTTCTGGCTGGAGTTTGCTTGTTTTTCCAGAACGTTCATGATGTTTGAACTGGCAATCTGTCCCGGTGTACCCGTTGACTGTAGACGGGCACCTGACCCCTGCAACCCTAACAATATCAGACAGATATTGAAAATTTACGGTCAAGCAGAAAAAAGCCAAAAAATGTTGAGATTCTTAAGCAACAATAATTCTTAAGCATTTACCCCCGACAAAAACCTTTGTGTAGTAAAATCTAAAAATCTTAAACCAGCAAACAAACAACTAAATAAGAACACACAACTGAACTAAGGTCAAGAAACAAGGTCATAATGTCCTACACAAACACAGAAAGAAAGAAAAAAAAACCCATTACTGATTAACTTATATATGTGAAAAATCTGTTTGTTTTTTGTTGTTTTATGAGATTTTAATGTTTTCTGTTTGGAGTCTGTTTCTGTCCCCTTGTGTTTAGTTTGGATTTCCTCTGTTCCTCTGTACCACTAGCCACTTCTCCCAGAAGTTAAGAGCCCGACACATTCCATCCGAAGGGCCAAAATGGGCTCTCGTTGTCGCAGTTGAGTGACAAAAATTATGTCATTTTGTTCACAGAGCAGCTTTGCCCACCCCTTCTTAACACAAGACTATCTCACAGGCGTATACGACAAGTATTGCGTGATTGGTCAGAAGTTTGTTGGCATGTTCATCAATGCGGAAATGAGCTTGGACATTTAGTTGCACAACTAAACAAACGCACAAAATTGGTCAGACGACCAAAAACTTGTGGATGGAGATTGTGCAGACGTGTATGGGAGAGTCTGTCTGCTGAAAAGTGTGGCGTTCTCTTCAAGATAGATTTGTGGCCAAATGGTAGCTGCAGGGACAAGTGGGGACTATGGTGTGAAGAAACCAACATGGTGACATACACTGCAGCAGGAGGGTTTTCCCAGGTGCTCGGCATCTGTGTCTTGTGGACTTTTGAAAAGTGAGTGCAAAAACAAACGTCCCACAATCACGTGACCACATGTCGACTTTTCAGCTTCTGATGGAGTATGCTGGGCCCATTAGTCTCTGCTCAGTCGTGCCATGCCTGGTCACACATGTTCCTGCTGTCATTAGTCACAGCTGCAGCCATTCTGCCCATCAACACCAGTGCATGATGTTAGTCTCCCCAGCAGGACAACGCTTTCCACAGAACAACAGTGTCAACTCTTGAAACTGTGCCTGCAGTCAACCTACTTCACATATGGGGAGCAATATTATAGGCAGAAACATGGGTGTGCTATGGGGTCTCCAGTTTCTCCTATTGTTGCCAACCTGTACATGGTAGAAAAGAGAGCCTTGACGTCCTTTTCAGGGACACCACCAAGTCATTGGTTCAGGTATGTTGATGACACCTGGGTTCAAATTAAATATCAGGAAGTCCAACATTTCACTGATCACATCAGCTCTGTGTATAAATACAAACCGGATTCCAAAAAAGTTGGGACACTAAACAAATTGTGAATAAAAACTGAATGCAATGATGTGGAGGCGCCAACATCTAATATTTTATTCAGAATAGAACACAAATCACAGATCAAAAGTTTAAACTGAGAGAATGTATCATTTTAAGGGGAAAATATGTTGTTTCAAAATTTCATGGCATCAACAAATCCCAAAAAAGTTGGGACAAGTCCATTTTTACCACTGTGTGGCATCCCCCCTTCTTCTTACAACACTCAACAGACGTCTGGGGACAGAGGAGACCAGTTTCTCAAGTTTAGAAATAGGAATGCTCTCCCATTCATGTCTAATACAGGCCTCTAACTGTTCAATCATCTTGGGCCTTCTTTGTCGCACCTTCCTCTTTATGATGCACCAAATGTTCTCTATAGGTGAAAGATCTGGACTGCAGGCTGGACATTTCAGTACCGGATCCTTCTCCTACGTAGCCATGATGTGAATGTGGTCTGGCATTATCTTGTTGAAAAATGCAGGGTCTTCCCTGAAAGAGATGACGTCTAGATGGGAGCATATGTTGTTCTAGAACCTGAACATAGTTCTCTGCATTAATGGTGCCTTTCCAGACATGCAAGCTGCCCATGCCACAAGCGCTCATGCAACCCCATACCATCAGTGATGCAGGCTTCTGAACGGAGCGTTGATAACAACTTGGGCTATCCTTGTCCTCTCTGGTCCGGATGACATGGCGTCCCAGTGTTCCATAAAGAACTTCAAATCGTGACTCATCTGACCACAGAACAGTCTTCCATTTTGCCACACTCCATTTTAAATGACCCCTGGCCCAGTGCAAACGTCTGAGCTTGTGGAGCTTGCTTAGAAATGGCTTCCTCTTTGCACTGTAGAGTTTCAGCTGGCAACGGCGGATGGCACGGTGGATTGTGTTCACTGACAATGCTTTCTGGAAGTATTCCTGAGCCCATTCTGTTATTTCCTTGACAGTGGCATTCCTGTTTGAGGTGCAGTGACGTTTAAGGGCCCGGAGATCACGAGCATCCAGTAGAGTTTTACGGCCTTGACCCTTACGCACAGCGATTGTTCCAGATTCTCTGAATCTTTTGATGATTATGCACGGTTGATGATGATAACTTAAAAGTCTTTGC
>JBBPBX010001098.1:92521-106126 GCA_038048925.1 Garcialebias charrua | reverse complement strand
TTGTGTATACCGTAATTTCAGCTTGATAGATCACACCTTTCTATAGGTCGCTTTGTCCAATTATTGGCAAAAATTTGGAAAAATCCATAAACAGATTGCACCTTTATTTAGGTCGCATTATGCGTCACCCCTATGCAACGCGTCAGCGCCTCATTTGCCCTGCTGAAAATGGCGGCCACAGAAGCGAGCGAGCACGGAAGGACTTTACAAGATTAACACAGTAAAAACAATTATTTGTTTGCTAAAAATTATAGCTAATATTATAGCACAAGGGTTTCTTAGCTTAACCGTTCCTTAATAAATTCACGAAATGGTCAAATCTGCTGGATTTAAATGGTAAATAGTAAATGGAGCTTATTTATATAGCGCTTTTCAGCCCCCTATGAGGGGCCCCAAAGCGCTTTACAATACTAACCATCCACCCATTTATACACACATTCATACACCGGTAGCGGCAGACTGCCATGCAAGGCACCAACCAGTCCTACTGGGAGCAACTCGGGGTTAAGTGTCTTGCCTAGGGACACAAAGACACATGGTGTGGGGAACCGGGATTCGAACCTCCAACCTTCCGATCGGGGGACGACTGCCATTACCACTACGCCACGGCCGCCCCTTTTTTAAAAATTGTTTCGCTTTGACGTCTTCCAAACGGTCGCGTGCACTGCGAAAATAAATGATAAGACCAGACTTTGCTTTTTTAGATTTTTCTACCTGGATTATTGAGCATGCATCAGGGTACTTGTACAGGTAGTCCCCGACTTACGAACAAGTTCTGGACCTACGGGCCGTTCGTAACCCGATTTTGACGTAAGTCGGAACTCATTGCACGTGTCGTTCGTAAGTCCGGATTTTTTAAGTCGGAAAATGTATGCTAACGCGGCACCGCACACCCGTTTATCGACGTGAGACTGAACAAGCGTACATACTGGTCCATAAACATGCACAGAACTTTATTTACAAATGGTTAGCAAACACAGTGTACCCAACACATTCATCTAAAAACACATACCTGTACAGTATTTAATAATAATAATAATAATAATTTGTCACATTTGTACAACAGTACATTTGTATGCACGTTCGTAAGTCCGGATTCAAGTTCAAGTTCAAGTTCACTTTATTAGGTCCCCAAGGGGCAATTCATCTACAACAGGTAGAGGTGGTGAGACAGCCAGCACATTCATACAGCTATAAAACAGAATAAAAAGTACCATCAAAACAAAATACATAAAACATTACTAAAAAGGTACAGCATAAAAAAGCAAAGTATTCATCCTTAAAAACATGAAGTTAAGATTTCCAAGATAAAAATATGTAAAAGGAGATAAGCTTAAAACCTAGTTTTTGTTTAAAAATCCAATAGCTGAGGGGATGAAGGAGTTTTTTAATCTGTTCGTTCTGCATTTAGGTAGGCCATATCTTCTGCCTGAAGGCAAAAGATTGAACTGAGCATGTAGAGGATGAGTGGGATCTGCCAAAATTTTTTTAGCTTTTGATGTAGATCTTGATTTAAATAGATCCATGATGTTGTTCATTTGAGTCCCTATTATTTTCCCGCATTCTTTGATGACACCCTGTAAGCGATTACGGTTTTTCAAATTCAACATCCCAAACCAGCAGAGAAATGAAAAAGTCAGAACAGATTCAATAAAGCAGCTGTAAAACATTTTCATAAAAATGCAATCAATATTTAAACTCCTTAGCTTCCTGAGGAAATGCATCCTTTGGTGGGCTTTCCGACAGATTGCATCTGACTGGGACTCAAATGTTAATTTATTGTCCATCATTACGCCCAGATATTTGTATTGTTGCACCTCTTCCACTACCTGACCATTTATGGTAACAGGAGGGAGAGGGGCAGAGGACTTCCTGAAGTCTATGCTCATCACTTTAGTTTTTGATGCATTTATGTGCAGGAAGGATGACTGGCACCATACCAGAAAGTCCTGCAGAACATTATCATGGCCTGTCGGAACATTTCCGTTTAACAGAGACACAATAACTGAGTCATCAGCAAACTTTATAATGTGATGATTCACATGAAGACTTTGGCACGTGTTCGTATAAAGAACAAACAACAAAGGTGATAAAATGCAACCCTGAGGTGCACCTGTGGAGGACACCACAGCATCGGACAATGTGCCATTTATTTTGACCCGTTGTGACCTGTTTGTTAAAAAATCAATTAGCCACACAATCAGGGATATATCCACATTACATTCTTTTAATCTCTTTGCCAATATATGGGGTTGGATGGAATTAAAAGCAGAGGAAAAATCAATAAAAAGCATCCGCACCATATTATTTACACCTTCCAGATGAGTGAGTGTAATGTTAAGTAATGATGCAATAGCATCGTCCACCCCTCTACCTGCTCTGTAAGCAAACTGGAGTGGGTCCAGCAGTGGCTGAGTGTGGGTCAAAAGTTCTTGTTTTACAATTCCCTCAAAGGATTTCATAACAAGTGAAGTTAGCGCTATCGGTCTGAAATCATTGAGCTCCTTAGGAGATCTAACTTTGGGTACGGGAACAATGATGGATGATTTCCAGATGTTAGGCACTTTGCAGAGCTCTAAGGATTTATTAAAAATGTGGCAGAGAATATCTGCTAATTGCTCTGCACAGGTTTTGAGAACCCGCCCCCCAATACCATCAGGGCCTGGACTTTTATTCTGTTTGACTCCTTTAAGCTGTTTAAGCACTGTGCCCTTAGATATGAGCATATTATTGTTATGCTCAGGGACAGCGTTGATAAAAACAGACAATTCATTCTTAAAATCATGAAGGTTAAAACGATTATAAAAGCTGTTCAGATCATTAGAAAAATCTAAATCTAATGTGTTAGTAAAAACCCCTCTGGCGACAGCTGTCTTCTTTTTGGGTTCCATGCCAATCATTGTTTTAACACCCTCCCAAGCGGGGCGAGAGTTACCTTCGGTAAACAGATTTTGTACTTTGTTTTTATAATTAAGTTGAGCTATTCTAATTTTCCTTTTAACTTCTTTCTGTGACTCGTGGTACAAAACCATATCCCCACTATTAAACAATTTATTCCTCTCAACAATGGCTTTCCTCACATCATTTGAGAACCAAGGTTTGTTGTTTGGGAATTTATGACATACTCTCCGGGGGATTACCAAATCCTCGCAGAAAGTGATGTAAGATGACACAGTGTCAGTCAATTCATTTAAATTTTCACAAGCATTAATAAAAACCTCCCAGTCAGTGCACATGAAGCAATCTTGAAGGTTTTTGGTTGATTCATCCGACCATACTGGAACACTGCGGTGCTCTGATTTAAATCTTTTCAGAATGGGCCGATAAACTGGGACCAGATAGATGACGTTGTGATCAGACGTTCCCAGTGCAGCTCTTTGATAAGATCTGAGTCCACCTTTAACTGAGCCAAAACACAGATCCAGACATTTCATATGCCGTGTCGGGCAGCTGACATATTGTTCAAAGCCACACAGTGATTTTGCGGGGTTACAGTGGTTAAAATCGCCCATGACAAAGTTTGGTGCGTCTGGGGAAACCCTCTGAAGCCTCCGCACAGTGTTCGTGAGCGTCTGGGCTGCTACGTCAGCGTTGGCTCTCGGGTGAATGTAAACAAGCGTCACAAACAGCTGAGGGAATTCCCTCGGTAAGTAATGTGGGCGCAGAGACACTGCTAAAAGTTCAATGTCTGGAGTACACAGTTTTTCCCTCACAACGACAGTTTTGCACCAGTTTTCATTAACATAAAAACATACTCCTCCGCCGACTGACTTGCCTGTCACCGCGGAGTTCCTGTCGAGTCTGAGCGGCTCTCCGAATCCAGGAAGGACGAGCTCTGAGTCAGCGTCCAGCTCTTTGAGCCACGTCTCCGTGAGTGCAATGAGACATGAGTTCTTGTACTCCTCAAGTGACTGAACGTTAGCCCGCAGCTCGTTAATTTTGCCTCGTAAGGACTGGACGTTAGCCAGCATTATAGAAGGTAATGGGATCCGACGGAGACCTTCTCTTTTGAGTCGCTGTCGTACTCCGCCACGCCTTCCTCTTTTCCTTAATCCAAGTTGGCGTTCTTTATTTATTTGTTCATTGTTGCTCCATCCCAAGGAAGATTTGTGCCGAATTAGCTCCACAGGGAAAACTGCTGCCGAGTCAATAGTCCCAAAAGCCGTGTTTTGAAACGATAGGAGGAGCTCCCGACTATATTTAAAAACTCTGTCTCCTTGCATTCTCCAGAGCAGGTGAATGACGCAGATGAAAAAAAGCATCAAATACCTCAAAAAAGCTGTTCCCATTTTACAAATGGTAATCTTGAAAACCAAAAACCAGACGTTTGTTCACTCATTCAAAACATACATTTAAAACACGTAGGCTGCTCACTTAACACACTACTGCTGCTTGTCGCCGTTACCAGCGCCACGATTGCCGTAAGTCAAGGGTATCGTAAGTCTAGGACTCCCTGTATTTAGATTTCAGATTTTAATAGCAGAAAAGACAGTTGTGCATGAATGACATTTCACCTGCTCAGTTTTCTCTGGTTCTGCTGCCAGACACGTCATCCATCTAGGATCCATCCATCCATCCATCCATCCATCTAGAGTAGAGCAGTGCTTCTCCACCTTATAACAAGGTGGGATTAACTTATTTTGACAAGTGGTCAATGGTAGGTGGTGTGTTTGGGTTGATGGTTTCACCATGTCCCTGCAAACACATATAAACAAACATATCCCGTTAGCTTAGCATTACTACATTATTAACCATTTCAGGTTGTTTGTCCAATAAAAAAATATGAGCTAACGTTAGCATCGTGTTTGCATTTGAGCTGACTTACTGCTTTAAGTGGAGTATAACTTGTTAGCTGCTTTAATGTTGGTATGACACGTAGTTTATATAGTTTTATTTACCTGATAGAGACGGATGTCATGGACCACTCTGTTACTTCTGAGCGAAATAATCCGGCTGAGCTCATCAAAGACGGGCCACGTTTTTACTTCTCTCTCCTTTTCCTCTTCCGGCTCTCGACAAAGCAAGTCGCATATCTTTTTGCTCCTACCCTCCCTAAGTTTTCCTCCTCCCTGCTTGCTTTTTGTCTCGTCCGTGACTCTTCAGCGCTCACTCGAACCAATTTGCGATGGAGTTAATAAATTGGGCTGTTTCATCTATAGATAAGATTTTTTCCACGAAGCGGACCGGGCCAGGAGAAGCGGCCTGCCCCTCTGACACGCACGCTGTCGGATACATGATGGACTCCTGGGGACAGTGGCAACCCATGTGTTTGACCGTCCTGTCTGTCGAAGACGTGGAAGATTTGTGGATTATTGGGATATTGGTGGCAGCTGCTCTGTTTTTTGGCGTGAGCGGAGCTGTCTGTTACTGGAAGATCAGGAAGACTTCGGCAGCTATCGGCGCACTGGCCAAACTTCCTGATCAGCAAGAGTCTCTGATCCGGGCTGTGAGCTCCTCAACCCAGCTGTTGTACGAGCTGAACCGCACAATGGGAGCGGTAGACCACCGTGGACCTGCGGTGCGCTTTGGAACTCGTTTACAGCCGCCCGGCATTAATCAGGGCACGGACGGGGGTTCGTAGCTTCGGAAACTCATTTGATTCGGCGATTTTGGACCTGAACAGCACCTGGACTCTGAAAGGCTGCAGTCAAAAAGAACACTGTGGCCTGGATTGAAGATAAACAATAACTATCTAATCTAGTTTCTGCTCGGCCTTGGAAAAGAAGAAGGCTGTTTGCTGGGAACTATTCTCCTGGAGTGAAGCTGAGAGACACTGCTGTCCCCCCCCCCTCCCTCCCCAGAGGTCTCTGGGAGTGAGGCTCGGAGGCGCCAAGAATAACAACTGAACTGTGTTATCTGAGTGTCGCTCACAGACTCTGTTGATCTCCTTGCATGTCGTCAAATCTGCAACAATGTCTTGTCTGGTTGTGCTTATTGCTGATAGAGTTTTTGGGACTTTATCATAGAGTGTCTTAAGGCAATCTTTGATAGATTCTTTTTTTGAATATCACAAATGATACCTATTGTGTTTTTCCCTTTTCCATATCTGTTTGACCTTCATCCGGAGACGGATGAGCGCGGCCGCGCAGAAGAACATGTAATGTGTTTGGAAATGCTGCAGCTTGCATACTCTTTCCTCTCTGGACGACTGTGCTACATAATCACGTTGTATTAATTAACTGGTGCAATGTTAATAAATAAATCTCTTATCTCTTATCTTATCTCTTATAAAATGATTGCAAGTGCTACACTGAGCTGACTGATCATTTTATTAAAGTTAAGTCATGCTTTCCACCAGCTGCAAAAACACTTCTGGTGGATTCTTCTTCGTGTTTTTTTCCCTTCTTCTTCTTCTTCTTTTGGTTTATTGGCGGATTGCAAACATTGTTTAGGTGCATACCGCCACCTACTGAGCAAGAGTCTGTAGCTCATGGCATCCTTTCCTTATAAGTGTACAGTATTCTATTTTTAATATTGATGTTTTGTAAATATTTAAACAATGCTTTTCTAATATCATTTATTTTATCCCTATCACCTTCAGTTCCTAATATTCCTCCTAAACTCCCAAACTCTCCCTGTCTCTTTGACTTTTTCTTTTAATCTCTCCCTATCATCTATTGAGTTTGTTGATTCCTATAAATATCTGGGTATCCTGGTCGATTCGCATCTCTCTTTTAAACTCAAGATGGCCGCGCTCAGACCGGTTGCAGCTTCACGGGCTCCTGGTTCATCCCTAGTTTTTAGTAATTTTAATAGTGTTTTTGTACCTGACTCTGCGCGTTTTTTGCGGGTGAATTATAGCCGAACTGAACTGTTAAGAATCGGAATGGATTTATCTTAGGGCACAGCTGATATCAGCAACAAACTCAAATCAGAGCTCGGCAGAATGGAGCTCTTAAGGACATCTTTCTGGAAGCAGATGCGCTCCGGTTCACGCTCCAGGGGAAAGAAAAAGAAGCGGTGCTCCCGAGGTCAGAAGCGGGGCTGCCGAGCAGGAATTATGTCGAGACTGCGGGCAGACGCTAAAACCGGGAGACCCCCGATGCCGGCTCTTTTTCTGTCCAACGTCCGCTCGCTGGACAACAAAATGGATCTGCTCCGTCTGAGAGTAACAGCGTCGAAGGCGTTGAGGAGGTGCTCTGTGCTCTGCCTCACGGAAACGTGGATCTCTAAGGATACACCGGACTCTGTTTATGAGCTGGATGACAGACTCTTTTTCAGAACGGACCGGTGCTCCGAGACTACGGGAGAAACACGAGGCGGCGGTGTTTGTATTTACGTGCACAAAGATTGGTGCTCGAACTATGCTGTCATTAAAAGGCTTTGCTCAGCTGCTGTGGAGTTGATCACAGTAAAGGCCGGGGCAAAGCTGAGCGTCCTCCATATACGCTGCTCTACGCGCGCATTCTGTGCGCACACGTTCACAGGCAGAGCTCTTCTTTCTTTCTCACGTTAAATGCTTGCGTTCTCGCTCCAAATCCTTGTTGTAATGTGATCAGCTGCGCGCAGAGCAGGACAAACTGAGGTCGCTGATTGGTCACTTGCTGACACGCCTACTGAAATGATTGACAGCTCAGCTGGCTTTGCTCCAGACGAGCAGCTGTTCGCTCCGCTGCTGCTGCTACGGTCTTTCTAACTTTATATGTTAATATAAACTTCTAAAAAATAAAAATAAAAACAGGGAGCACTATTCCAGTAGCTCACAGTCCACCAGGAAATAGTTAAAACATCGCGCTACCAGGTAGGACATGAATTCATTCATTTCAGTCATGGAGTGAACGGAGGATGAAGCGATTACTTGACTTTAGGAAAAAAATAAAGGCCCGATCAGCGATAAAGAAGAGGAATTTAATTCATTTGTATGTCATACAAAACAGTCCGCCACCAGGGCAGTTTATTGTGAGACACCGCGCAAGCGTGCGCGGTCGTAAAAAAGAGCTTGGCGCGTTCGCGCGAACGTTCAAAGGGCTTGTGCAGCAGCGCACGCACGGCGCTCACACAGCGGGGAGCCGCGCTCACTCGAGCGCGGAGCTTTGCCCCAGCCTTAAGGTGCCGTCCTCATTATCTACCCCGTGACTACTCAGTGATCCTTATCACTGTTATTTACATAGCGCCTGATGCTAATGCTAATGACGCCCAGGGAGAAATTCATGACTTACTCAGCTCACTGCAGTGTAAATATCCAGAGGGGCTCTTCATTGTTTCAGGTGACTTCAATCACGTAGATTTACAGGTCTCCCTCCCAACCTTCAATCAGCACGTTTCCACAGCAACAAGAGGAAATAAAATGCTTGACCAAGTCTACACGAATGTGAAAGGGGCGTACACGGCGAAGCCACGCCCACCGCTCGGGGCTTCTGACCACTCCTCTTTGATCTTGGTCCCAGGACAGCTTCCCCCACTCAGACGCTTTAAGCCGGAACAAAGAGAGATAAAAGTTTGGCTTCAAGGTAGCACCCCCATGCTGAGAGACTGTTTTGAAAATACAAACTGGTCTGTCTTCAGGGAGGCAGCTACTGATGGGAGCTCAGTGGATCTGGAACTTTATGCTTCCTCAGTTCTGGGTTATATTAGCACATGCTCTGAAAATGTATCCATAAAAAAATATGTTAAATGTTACCCCAACACAAAACCCTGGTTAAATAAAGAGGTCCGCACCCTGCTGGCAGCCAGGGACACTGCCTTCAAGTCTGGAAACACAGAGGAACTGAGAAAGAGCAGGAAAGAGCTGGTTGCTGGCATTAAGAAGGCCAAGGCCACATATGCACAGAGGATTGAGGGACAGTTCACCTCACAAGACCCACGGAGCATGTGGAAGGGCATCAAATGCATAACAGATTACAAAGGCAAGAGCAAACAATGCCCCAAGGACCCATCTCTGCCTGATGCCCTCAATAAGTTTTATGCACGTTTTGAAGACCCAAACAGACCAGCTAGCACCAGACTCACCTCATCACCAGATGAAGAGCATCTCAGAGTGACCGCAGCAGAAGTGAGAGGCAGTCTCAGAAGGATCAACCCTCATAAAGCAACCGGACCAGACAACATCCCAGGGAAAGTTCTGAAGGAATGTGCGGACCAGCTCTGTGAGGTGCTGGCTGACATCTTCACCACCTCACTTGCACTGGAGTCAGTTCCCACCTGCCTGAAGACCGCCACCATCATCCCAGTCCCAAAGAGCTCCACAGTGACTGGTCTGAATGACTATAGACCGGTGGCCCTCACCCCGATAGTCGCTAAATGTTTTGAGAAACTGGTCATGTCCCACATCAAGACAACCGTCAACATCAACGAGGATCCTCATCAGTATGCATACCGCGAGAACCGATCAACAGAGGACGCCATCTCCTCTGTGGTCCACATTGCTCTCACCCACCTGGATCAGAAGGACTCATACGTGCGCATGCTCTTTGTGGACTTCACATCTGCCTTCAACACCATGATCCCCCAAACTCTGATAGACAAACTATCCACACTTGGACTAAGCCCCTCCGTTTGTAACTGGGTCTTAGACTTCTTAACAAACAGACCACAGTCCGTGAAGATCCACAACTTCTCCTCCTCCACCATTACCCTCAGCACTGGCTCTCCTCAAGGATGTGTGCTGAGCCCTCTTCTGTTCACTCTGCTCACA
This sequence comes from Garcialebias charrua, assembly GCA_038048925.1. Classification (NCBI taxonomy): domain Eukaryota; kingdom Metazoa; phylum Chordata; class Actinopteri; order Cyprinodontiformes; family Rivulidae; genus Garcialebias; species Garcialebias charrua. The sequence goes on along the minus strand of JBBPBX010001098.1, from coordinate 96,492 downwards.
TATGATTGTACAGCCACACATCCAGGCTGTCATATTGTTAAGTTTGCAGATGATACAGCGGTGGTGGGATGCATCACAAACAATGATGAGTCCAGCTACAGACAGGAGGTGGAACACCTGGAGAGCTGGTGCAAAGAGAATAACCTTCACATGAATGTGAAGAAGACAAAGGAGATGATTGTGGACTTCAGAAGGAACATACACACCCACACCCCACTGAACATAAGTGGATCTGCGGTGGAAGTGGTCTCCAGCTACAAATACTTGGGTGTACACTTGTGTAACTCAGCTGGAGCAACAACACCACCAGCCTGATCAAGAAAGGTCATCAGAGACTCTACTTCCTCAGACGGCTGAGACGAGCTGGTCTGAGCAGCCCAGTTCTCACCTCCTTCTACAGGTGTGCAGTGGAGAGCATCCTGTGCTCCAGCATCAATGTGTGGCATGGAGGCTGCACAGTTGCAGAGAGGAAAGCTCTACAGAGAGTGGTGAAGGCTGCACAGAAGTCTGTTGGAGTCAGTCTCCCCACCATCACAGACATTTACACCTCCAGATGCAGGAAAAGAGCCACCTGCATCATGAAAGACCTCACTCACCCAGCACACTCACTCTTTGCCCCACTCCCCTCAGGACGGAGGTTGAGGAGCATCAAATGTAGAACCACTAGACTGAGGAACAGCTTCTACCCTGAGGCTGTTAGACTCATGAATAAATAAATAATAAGAATAAACACTGCAAAATATCACATCATGCTGATGCTGATCTGTTTTCTTTTCTTTTTTTTTCCATTTATAGATGGCCTCCCTTCACACCTTTTAGCCATCCTCTCACTCCAATATTTTTTTTTTGAGAGAGAAAGAAAGAAAAGAGAAAGTAAGACAACAAATCAACAATTATCAACCAAAAGAGCACAAGGCAAACACACCCAACCTCCGTCCACAATCCTGCAAAGCACATGACAGAACACAACAATGGAACATAAAGACTAATAATATTCATGAGCTTGCAGTAGAATTCTATAAATACACATACCCATATCTACAAATATATATATACAGTAGTATACATACATATACTTTTATATTCATTTATATATATACCCATCTACATATCTACAAATATATATATACAGTAGTATACATACATATACTTTTATATACCCATCTACATATCTGCATATATCTATATATACATCCCTGCATCCATTTGTGTGTGGTTGTGAGCATGCATAAGTGTACAGGTAGTCCCCGATTTACGAGCGAGATCCGTTACAACGAGGCGCTCGTAAACCGGAAATCTCGTAATTTGGAACGGCCGCCACGCTTCTCGTAAGTCCGGAATTTCGCTCGTAAATTGGAACGGTTTTGCTAGCGCGACTACGAACACTCGTTTTTCATCGAAAAACTGCTTATGAGTGCATAAAAATGATCGGAAACGTGTGTCCACATGTTTAGCTAACGAACTGTGGTGAAAAAACACAGGAAAACTCAGTATTTTTTGCGTTTTTTCCAATAATTCGCCAGCTCGTAAGTCCGGAACCTCGTAGATCAGAGCGCTCGTAAATCGGGGACTACCTGTATAAGGTTCCTCCAATAGAACATTTAGTAGCGACTGTGAAGCATCAGAGATCCGTCCCCCCAAAGCCAGAGGCAGACAAAGGAGCGATCAAAGCCCAAGACCCCAGGAAGGACCCCGAGCCCAGAGTCCCCAGGACTGCCCGAACAGGACGAACCACTAGCCCACTCCCCAGATCCTGCCAAGGGGAAGAACCGGACGAACCCCTACCAGCGACCACATACAATGACCCCCCGGTGTCGCCCGCGACAAATGCTGATGCTGATCTGTTTTCTTGTTGCTGTGTTCATCTGTGACCATCTGCTAATACAGACTCGTGTTCGTGCTGCTGTTTATAATGATGTTTTTCTACTACATTAGGGCTTAGTGTATTACTAGTTGATGTTTTTCTTAGTTAATCCTAGATGTTATTACTGTTTTTCTCTTGCATTTGTTGTTGGATGTAACTGGGACCCTGTGTACATAATCTCGTTTTCATCACATGTACCACATGCGGTGCAAATGACAATAAAGACTCTCTGACTCTGACTCTGAACTCCACGTGGAAAACCTAGTGAAGAAACTGAAAGTTAAACTGGGTTTCTTTTTCAGAAATAAATCATGTCTAACACTGAATGCTAGGAAACGCCTTGTATCTGTGACTTTCCTTCCCTCCATTGATTACGGTGACATTCTCTACATGAATGCTCCTACAAGCACCCTGCGGATGTTGGATGTTGTCTATCATGGTGCACTAAGATTCATAACTGGCTGTGATTATCGTACCCACCACTGCACCCTGTATTCACTGGTTAATTGGACATCATTAACCTCACGCAGACTCTTCCACTGGTACATTTTCATCTTTAAATCACTTCTTGGTCTGCTGCCCTCATACATCTCCTCCTACATGTCTTTGCGTGAGTGCAGCTACAGTGTGCGCTCTCAGGACATGATTACCTGCAGTGTTCCGTCAGTGAGGACTGAACTTGGAAAAAGGGCCTTCTCCTACTCTGCTCCTGCTTGCTGGAACATCTTACAAAAAGATCTCAAGCTCTCGGCCCTGACCTCTCTAAATGGTTTTCAGAATCTGTTGGAATCCTGGCAAAAACCAATGCAGATATGTTCCTGTCTACCTTATAATGTTTTTGCTAGTTTTTGCTATTTTTTCTTTGGTTTATTGTTGAATGTAATTGTATCATTGCTGTTCATCATTCTTTAGTTTGTAGCAGGTCGCTTTCGTAAATGAGCCCTCGGGGCTCAATAAGATTTACCTGACTAAATAAAGGTTGAATGAATGAATGAATGAATCATCTGTATATTTAGTGCACTCCATCAGTACATGTTCTACATCTAAAAAAGCTAAGTCTGGTCCTCTGGACATTCAAAAAATAAAACAAAACAAAGCAACAAAAAAAAAATGTAGAAACGTTTCGTCTTTCGTCCGAAAGACTTCCTCAGTCTTTTGAATGTCCAGAGGACCAGACTTAGCTTTTTAGATTTTTCTACCTGGATTATTGAGCATGCATCAGAGTACATGTTCTACACTTTCTGTATCCCCACATTCCTCACATCTACTGTCATTCCCTTCCACCCCCTCATGTGCTGCTGGCACCCAACAAAACTGTATATCAATTTCAATTTTTATTTTTAATTTTTTTTAGACATTTCATGTGCCGCCGCTGATATGCATGTGTTGTGAGAATGTTATAAGTAAGTGTTGTATAATAAAATTGGGGCCCAGGACTCCATGAACCATGGAGATAGAGGATTCTCCCTGCAGCTCAGTAGTGTACCTGATCCCCAAGGCCCTCTCTGAGTGGTGGTGTGATGAAGTGGGCGGAGGAAGATGTCAGGATGGGGAGGAAGAACTGAGGTGGCAATGCCCCCCAGGGGGCCAGCTCCCCCACTGACCCCAATATGCACCCCCATTCTCTGAGATCTACTAAGGGAGGGAGGCTACAATACAGGCACCTAGGAGCAGGTGGCAACTGCACCACCAGGGACCAAGGCCATGGACCGGCACATAGCCCCGAGGACCGACCAGAACCAGGGCCAGCGATCCAACCCCCCCCCAAAACCATCCAGACCCCTCAACCCGATCCCCAGTCCAACACCCAGCTCCCCAACCAAGGAAGCCACCAAACTCCAACAAGGACAATCAGCCAGGAGTGCCCGAACAGCCACAGATAGTGCACCACGGCGACCGAGAGCGCAACCCCACCTCCACAAAGGAACCGACCAGTCCACCCACAGCAACACCACAGCTAGAGTACCCCACACAAGGGAGGACACACATTCAACGAGCCCAGATACCCCCAGGCCAACAGCACAGAGCCACCCATGCGAGAGCCCCCAATACACACCGCCCCAGCCACAGACCCCCACAGCCCAGACCCCCAGCCAAGCACCAGACC